>JAOXJP010105633.1:0-14259 GCA_025762735.1 Platanus orientalis | reverse complement strand
GTGCGAATGGAACTAGTCATTTGTAAAATCATGCAAAAAGATGTAAACCAATAACAAAGGGGCAACAAATGTTGCAAGTATCAATGGTTGTAGTTGGAGTTGGGGGTTCTACACAAACTACACTTAAGAACTTTAAGTTTGATCAAAATAGAAGCCGTTTAGACTTGGCAAAAATGGTGATCAAATATGAACTTCCATTTAGCATGATAGAATATGAATACTTTTGTGCATTTGTTCAAAATCTCCAACCCATGTTCAAATTTGTGACACGAAACACAATGAAGTCTGATGTGATGAAAGTGTTTAATGAAGAAAATGAGAAGTTGTATAAGTGCTTTGATACACTTTCCTGCCTTGTTAGCCTCACTACAGACATGTGGACAGTAGAGTCACAAAACATGGGGTATTTATGTTTGACTTTTCATTACATTGATGATCAATGGGAGTTGAATAAAAAATTATTGGATTCAAAGCAGTTGAGGGTTCTCATGATGTGTTCTCACTTAGTCAAGTTGTTATGGATCTTTTGATAGGATGGACTCTTGATAAGAATATATGTTCTATTGCGGTAGATAATGCATCAACCAATGATGAAATGAGCAGAGAATTGAAAAATACATTGTGTAATAGAGGATATATTGCATTGGGTGGTGAGTTGTTACATGTACGTTGTGCAAGATAGTTTATGTGAGGTAGCTTCTTTGTTAAGCAAGATTAGGGAGAGTGTGAAATATGTGAAGTTAACACCACAAAGAAGTGCAAGGTTTCAAAATGTCAAAGCTCAAGTTCGGTTGCAATCATTGAAAGATGTAGTTGATCATGATGTACCTACAAGATGGAACTCCACTTACCTTATGCTTGAGAGTGCACTTCCATTGAAAGAAGCATTTTTTTGTATAACAGAAATGGGTAGAGATTACAAGAGTAATCCATCCAATGAAGAGTGGTCAACTGGAGATGTTATTTGCAAATGTTTAAAAGTGTTTCATGAAACTACAAAAAAAAAAAAAAATTCAGGGACAAAATATCTGACTGCAAACACTTTTTTTCTTGATGTGTGTACTATTTATGTTAAGTTTCTTTCATAGAAGGATAGTCCACATCATTATGTACGTTCAATGCGAGAAAAAATGTTGGCAAAGTTTAAAAAGTATTTGTATGAATGCAATTTGGCATTAGCAGTGGCATCGATTTTTTATCCTCGATACAAGATGGTGCTTATAAATTTTTATTATCGTGAAATCTATGTTTGTGATGCTTATGTGATGATTGAGAGTTCATACGACTATTTATGAACTTTACTTTGAGTACGCAGTTGATTCTCCTGTGTTGCCTTCTATAGGTTTTGTGGACAGCGGTCATGATACTTCACGCATGGTTGTTGAAGAAGATACAATTCCATCATATCTAAGTTGGTATAAAGCTTCACACCACTACTCTTCTATCTTTACTTAGAAACCGGAATTGGATTTGTATTTAGAAGAGCTGATAATCATTCAAGATACGAAATTGAATGTTTTATAGTGGTGGAAATTCACTCCCAAGTATTCCACTCTTGTGAAAATGACCCGTGACCTTTTATCTATTCATGTGTCTACAGTTGCATCCAAGTCTGCTTTTAGTACTGGAAGGTGGATAATCAATCAAATCCGCAATTGCTTGGCACCTGAGACTGTAGAAGCATTGATCTACGCACAAGATTGGTTGGAGACACTTCAAACTGCAAGTAAGTATCAAATTTGATTAGTTGGTTTATACTTGTTATATGATTTTATTTGTATTAATGTTGTTTTTTTTTTTTTTTGCTTCACTTTTTGCTAAGGATGATGGATGAAAATATTATCTCCAATTGATCGTGTGTGGTAGATCTTAGTCATTTTGGTAAATGTTTTATAAGAGTTCTATTTTTTTAATAACTTATCTTCTTTTTTTTTACTTTTCTTAGACAATGCATTTCATGTATAATGTATTAACAGTAAATGTTATCTTTTGTAGGGGTTTTTTTAGGGTGGTGGATTTTGGTGCATGTTGATTGATTTTGGCGATTGGTGTATTATGATTTTATGGGTGAATTAGTGTGTTGTGACTTTATAGATGGATTAGTGTAGTTGGGCATTTTTTTGTAAGATTCCTATTTTTTTAATAACTTATATATTTTTTATTTTGCTTATTAGACAATGCATTTCATGTATAATGTATTAACTGTAAATGCTATCTTTTTGTAGGTTGTTTTGGAGGGTGGAATGGATACTAGAATGTTGATGTGGCTATTTTGGGGCTTTATGTGTTATGACCTTATGAGTGGATTCGTGAGTTTTGACTTTATAGATGGATTGGTGTGTTATGAATTTATATAGATGAATTGGTGTGTTATGACTTTATATAGATGGATTGGTGTGTTAATGACTTGTGTGTAGTGTGTGTTAATGACTTGATGGATTTGAAACTTGTTAATATGGTTTTAGTTCTTTTTTAATGAAGTTTGATAGATTATTTGGTTTAGATTTTATTTTATTGTTAATTCTTTCGATGTGATTGTGTGTTAACTCACAATAATAATATAGCACTACTTAATATAGTGCATAGTGGATCTTGTTTTCTTTCTTTCTTTTTTCTTTTTTCTTTTTCACTATGACAGTGAAGTTTAATTTTGGGAAGAGGATCTTATGTTCACCGCTGCTAGGTTGTTGTATCAACAATGGACTTCATCTCATCTTTGAGTTCTCCTCTCACAACTATGTTGCTTCTCTTCTCCACGGTAATTGAAGAAAAGATGTTCAACCTCTTCACTAAACTTAGAATTAGAACTAAATTTTTACTTTTATAGGTAAATATTGATCTTAAATTCTTTAATGGGTGTTTTTGTATATGAGAATTTGCTACCATTGGCTTGGAAAATAAGATACAAGATTGTTGTTGGAACCACTTAGGGCCTCCAACAAAGGCTGTCAAAAACGGATAATTCACCAGGGCATCAAGGCTTCTAATGTTCTCTTGACAGTTGATTTTGAATCCCAAGTACCTTTCTTGAATAGCTTTCTTCTTATTCTTTTTTTTTAAATTAACCTTAAAGGTTAAACTAACTAGGTTTATTCATCATTCAATCATTCCCATTGAAGGGAAATTTGGGTTAATTTGAAATATCAATCCTCTTTTTATCAAAATTTAACATTTTTTTTTGGTATTTGTGTCATTTCTCTCATTTCACTTTTGTGATTATTGAAGGGAGGAGCTTGTGGGTATGGAAATCCCTACAAGTCAAGGTTATGTGACATTGGTATTTGTGTCTTATCACATTCGAGATCTTGCAGAGAAACGCCTCTGTTTTGAAAGGGCAGTCAACAACATTCTTGTGCACCTAGAATGCTCGGATCTACTTACTTCTAAGGGCAGTCAATAGCATTCTTGTGCTCTTGTGTTTTTAAAAATTCAACCACATGCACAGAAGCAATTTAACCTTCAGCGGCACAATTAGTGGAAAGAACCAATCACACTTTCACTCCAAACATTTGATTTTAGTAAACATAGTCTCCATCTTAGATATGCATCCTTTTAGCCTTCATCTTAAACATGCGTCCTTTTGTCCTGTTAAGCACATATTGCTATTGGGAGCAGTTACTCATATATTTGTGCTTATTTGACCTCCTTCATTTTGTGAATTTCAGCTTTACAGAAACTTAATAGGTCCTGATAGATGGTGTATACACTATGAAAAGTCCACATGCACATGCTCCATTTAAGGGTGGATTGTATCCGCTCATCTTAACTTCCACTCCTCTCTACCTCCTGTCAAGGGGCGGGCACATCAGTCCCAACAAGTGATTTTCACTTTTTGGAAGGTGCATATCTCTTGTCGTGGCTGATGTGCCCGCCCCCTGACACAGTGCAAAGAGGAGCAGATACAATCCTCTCTCGCACCATTTACTCTGGTAAGTGTTGGTGAGTCCCCCCCCCCTCGTATTTGGATATTTGCCTTAAACAACATCAACTATCAAATTATGACTGTAAAGACTTGTTATTGTAAACCTATTTTTTTGTTGTGTAGAGCCACATGTATTTCAAACATTATATGGGATTGACAAGAAAAGATTTAACAAGGAGGCTTGCAGGTCCATCGTCTACTGGATTGCAAGAGTTGAGAGATGATGGGCTCTTATCCATGTTGAGAGAAGGAGATTCAAATGGAGATGGAGTGTTGAATCAAATGGAAGTCTATCTTCTCATGTTCAGATTGAGTCCAAATTTAATGAAAGACTCTAGAAGGTGGCTGGAAGAAAATATTGAATTGTAGGCATTTTTCTATATCAATGTTTGGTTTAGTTTTGTAATTTAGTGTGTAATTTGTACGCATTAAGAATAAGTTATAATTATATATGTAAAACTATATAGTGTCACCATTAACTAGAATTTATGATTATTAATGATGTTATTTTATTTGTTATTAGATATCTTGGATGTTTAATTAGATTAAGTAAATATCTCTTAATGTGCTAGAATTTATGATTATTAATGGTGTTCGGATATTTGATTTGGATGTTTGAATATTGGATATTGGATATTCGAATATTTTGATAAATAAATTATAATGATATTTGAATATCCGAATCCGTATCCGATATTCAATTGTCCAAACGAACTCAAATTTGGAATGTATAAAAATAAACTGTTGAATTTCGAATCAAATACAAATGTGTAATTATTTGAAATGAATCAAATACAAATACACCTATATCCCATTCGTATTCGCTCCATTGACGGTCCTACTTACACGATCCAAGAAAGCACGCTAATATATAAGTCCTCCTTTTTAAAGAAAAACGTACATGTACGTGATGAGAGAGACTGCAAAGCCAAAATCATAAGTTAAAGCTGCGTACATTTCATCATTTACGCATAAATCGTATCGTCGTCACGTACCCTTCCAGTTTGGAGCTCCAAGAAGGTCTCAGTACGTCTTCAATTCCGATCGAGATGGGTTCTACAGCTGTTTTCCTACTGCCCACACAACCAAAACCACCTCTCTCAGAGCAAAAGGGTTCTTTCTTCATCCATCAAATCCAGTCCAGGAAGAACCGGTCGGTTGTCCCGGTAAAGATTTTCCCTTTTTTTCCATTATTAGGGAGTGGCTGTTGAAGTGAAGAATTAAAAGGTTTTAACTTGTTTGGTATTGAAGTTTAATTCTGGGGTTATACTTTGATCAGATTGCAAGGCTTTTTGGGAAGACGATCTTTGAAGCGTCGAAGCTGAAGGTTTTGTTCATTGGAGTGGACGAAAAGAAACACCCGGGTAATATTCCAAGAACGTACACGCTTACCCACAGTGATATCAGCTCTGAACTTACTCTCGCCATCTCTCAGACAATCAATAGCTCCCAGGTAATTTATTACACCCATAAACAAACTTGATTTTTTTTAAATCTTTTTTTTTTGCTTCGGTTTTTTTTTTTTTTTTTAAAGAATGTAATGTACTTTATCAGAAAGAGTTGTAAGATAATACAGTTGGCCAGATCATGTCTCTCCGATCTTAGCCCCTTGAAGGGACACTTATGGGTAATCAATTCACTGGGGGTGATTTGACATCCCCAAAAGTGAGTTGATTCCCCTAGTGTCCCTTGGGGGGTGTCGCAGATGATTTCAGGCTAGACCACTTGGTTGGGTCTAAAAAATGGATTCGCATCCTCGATGCTATCTTACGGTGCGTCACAGACAGCGAGTCCTTGTGGAATAACTCCATAGCGCAACATAAGGTGGTGCGTGCGGAGGACATGGCTCCATAAAAAAAACCTGATTTACCCGATGCGTGGGAGAGACAAGGAGTCCTTGTGCTCTGAAGAATTAATCAGTGCTCTAAGAGACTTAGGATACCTCCGTTATAAAAAAAAAAAAAAAAACAGTTATAAGATGAGATAGGATTTGCTACACCTAAATTTGTTTATCTTCCATGTCCCCACATTACAGGGTGACACGTTATGTTTTGGTGCCTCTAGGGAGTAAATTCTTTTTCAACACTTTTTTTTTTTATAGCTTTAACCTTATAAATCCCTTTTTTATAATTTAAAAACTGTTTTTACAGTTTTAACCTTATACATCTCACTTTTGGTGTATATGGGTACACAGGGGGACAGATAAATTGGGTGCAGCAGTTTCTTTTTCTTATTTATTATTGAAGAATGATTGTCTGTGTTGACACAGGCTTATGTAGGCGTGTCATTGATTGACACATGATGTGTTTAGCAGATTATGTGCGAACGTTCAAAATTCATCCGGAATCCTATCTGACCGACACGTATAGAAGTTAAATAGTGGTTTTCAGTTTGTGGATCCCACGTTCTCCCATTCACCTCAACCAAAATAATCCCCAAATCTAAAAATACAAAAAGGGAACTGCTATTTACACCACATAAATTTTTGAACTTATTTCACTTAAAAAAAAAAATTATTGTTTTTCCTTCTATACCCATTCCTCAACTCTTTCTCTTACCTAAAATACACCTCATTTCTTCTCAAACCTCACCCATTTTCGACGCCGGCGACGATGGTCCCTCAGTGGCAACCCAGAGGTCGGTACTTTTGGAATTTTTTTGTTTTTTTTAACGTATTCGATTGTTGTTACCGAGCAAGGCAACACCCGTTCGGCCAGCCCAGCCGAGCAGGGTTGCCTTGCTCAACAGCTACAGTTGGAACAGGGAAAAAAAAATAGGGAGAGAGGTTGGGGGTGGGAGAGAAAGAGAGAGAGAGGAAGAGGGAGAAAGAGAGAGAGGGGGGAGAGAGAGAGAGAGAGAGAGAGAGAGAGGAGGGTGCCAGAGGGGAGAGAGGGAGAGGGAAAGAGGAAGAGGGAGAAGGAGAGAGAGGGGGAGTGCTGGAGAGGGAGGGAGGGAGAGAGAGAGGAAGAGGGTTGCTGGAGGGGAGAAAGGGAGAGAGAAAGAGGAAGAGGGAGAAAGAGAGAGGAGGGAGAAAGAGAGAGGGGAGTGCGGGAGAGAGAGGGAAGGGAAAGAGAGAGGAGGGGGCACCAGAGGTCGCTGCAACCGCCGGATGCCAGAGTGGTTGCCGGAGGTGTGGGAGGGAGGATTGTTTTTGATAGGAGAGGGATGACGGGAAGGGTATAAAAGAAAAAAAAATGAGGTGGGTTCAGAAAATGTTGAGATGCGACTAACAGTTCCAACACATATCAATAAATGGTATGCCTGTAAATGTCTTGTCATCACAAGCAATCATGCATTCTACCAAAAGTGTTTGACCTAACAATAAGGGCGTGGCGTGTTTGAAAGGAATCTCAAATTAGTAGAGTCCTTGAGTCTTCATTATCTTGAAAGAACGCAGTTGTGGAAAAACCTAAACCAAAAACACAAAACCTTGATTTCAACAATTCTCCCAACGTCTAAAAGTAAGCAAAGCTCTTATTTTGTCGATCTTTAAAAAAATCAAAGCATGGAAATGAATGGTTATGGCTATCTTTGAACGGTATGCCCCATCCAAGCTGCTACGATGGTTCAACACGACAAAGGTAGCCATCTTGACCTAGAAGGTATAAAGCCACGCAAGGACTTACCTCCACATTTATTTTCTGAAGTTATTATAAATCTCTTATCCCTCCCTCCCTCCAACCCACCGAGCACTTAATACAGCCTATGCATTAACTCAAGAAAATGGCTTCCACTTCCCCTATAGCCTTAGAAAAATCCCGTTCCCACTGTCCCTCCGCTGCGTTATCATTATTCAACATGTTGGTCACTATTTTACTTGTTTTTCCTTCTAATGACTATGCTTTTGCTTCTACCCCCATCACAGCTGCATCATCTGCCAATGAACAAGCAGAAGCTCTCCTAAAATGGAAAGCCAGCCTCAGCCTCCAAAATCAAACTCATGCTCTTCTCCCTTCCTGGTCACTAGTTCCCAAGAATGCCACCAATTCTTCTTCCCATCCCTACCCATGCAGTTGGGGTGGAATTGCTTGCAACCAGGCTGGGGGTGTTTCTGAGATAACCCTTCCGAGTATGGGTTTGCAAGGTACGCTCCATAACTTCCGTTTCTCATCCTTTCCTGACCTTGTCAGTCTTAATCTTACCAACAATACATTGTCTGGCAAGATTCCATCTCGAATAAGTAACCTTTCCATACTTACCTACCTCGATCTGTCTGTCAATCATTTTTCTGCAGAAATTCCACCAGAAATTGGCATGCTAACAAAACTTAACAGATTGTATTTTAACCAAAATCATCTAACTGGTTTAATACCTTCTGGCATAACAAAGTTGAAATGTATTACTAAGCTATCATTGTCTTTCAACAATCTTACTGGTCCCATCCCTGCATCTTTAGGTAATTTGAGCAATCTAGTCTATCTAGGCCTTCACACCAATCTTCTTTTTGGTCCCATTCCTCCAGAAATAGGTAATCAAACAAATTTGACTGTACTCCACTTGGCTAAGAATAATCTCTCTGGAAATTTTCCGCAGCAATTATTCATCGGTGGATCACTAGTAAACTTCTGTGCAAGTAACAACCATTTCACAGGTCCCATTCCAAAAAGCTTGAGAAATTGCAAGAGCTTATACAGGGTCCGACTTGAAAATAACCAACTTACCGGAGATATTTCTGAAGGTTTTGGAGTGCATCCAGAATTGGATTACATTGATTTGAGCAACAATAAATTGTATGGTGAGCTTTCACAAAAGTGGGCACGATTCCATAATTTGACTACTCTACGAATATCTGGGAATGAGATTACTGGTAGGATACCACCCGAGTTTGGGAAGTTAACTCAACTATGTGTGCTTGACCTTTCTTCAAATCATATAGTGGGAGTGATTCCAATGGAATTACAAAGGGTTTATCATTTGTTTCACCTGAATGTGAGTGATAATCAACTTTCGGGGTACGTTACCAGTTGAGATTGGAATGTTGTCCAACTTAGAAATCCTAGACTTATCAATCAACGACTTTAGTGGATCGATTCCCAAACAACTAGGGGACTGCTCCAAATTATCATACTTGAATCTGAGGAAAAATAGATTGAGCCAAAGCATTCCTTTTCAAATTGGTAATCTTATTTTCCTCCAGCGTCTATTGGATCTTAGTCAAAATTTGCTCACTGGGGAGATACCATCCCAATTTGGAAAATTGCAAAGTTTGGAAAATTTTAATCTCTCTCATAATATGTTCTCTGGTTTCATTCCCTTTGCATTGGATGAAATGTTTAGTTGACATCTGTTGATATATCTTACAATCAGTTGGATGGTCCCATTCCAAATGGAAAAGCATTCCAAAAAGCTCCAAGGGAAGCTTTCACAAACAATAAAGCATTGTGTGGCAATGCAAGTGGTTTGTACCCTTGCAACTTTTCAACATTAAAAAAAGCGGATGCTATAAAGAGCCACAAAGTCATGATAGTTATCATATTATCTCTTCTAGGTATGCTACTTCTTCTATTTGCATTGATTAGAATCACTTCTATTTTTCATCCAAGGATAAGAAACATTGAGGTAGAGCAAAGAGAAACCATACATAATGGTGATCTTTTTTCAATATGGAATTATGATGGAAGAATAGTATATGAAGACATCATTCAAGCGACATATGATTTCAACATTGGGTATTGCATCGGGGTGGGAGGATATGGAAGTGTTTATAAAGCCGAGTTATCAACAGGTCAGATAGTAGCTGTGAAGAAACTCCACCAACATTTAAATGATGAGATGGATGATCTAAAAACCTTCTGCAATGAGATTCATGTATTAACAGAAATACGACACCGAAATATTATAAAACTTTATGGTTTTTGTTCACATGTGCAACACTCATTTTTAGTTTATGAGTATTTGGAGAGGGGAAGTTTGGCTAACATCTTAAGAAATGTTGAACAAGCAATAGAGTTGGATTGGATTAAACGAGTAAATGTTATTAAAGGTGTAACCAATGCTTTATCATACATGCACATGATTGTTCACCACCGATTGTTCATCGAGACATATCAAGCAAAAATATTTTGTTGAACTCAGAATATGAGGCTTGTGTCTCTGACTTTGGCACTGCTAGACTTCTAAAATCTGATTCATCCAGTTGGACTTCTCTAGCGGGCACATATGGATATATCGCTCCAGGTAATAAAGATCATTGTTTTATTTTAATTTTAGGTAAAGAAAACAAATTTAGCTCATATTTATATATAATATTTTCTTGTTGGTATGTTATAACTGATTCTTCATTTTTTTGTATTATGATACTTATTTAATGGGAGTTTACATAATATGCTTACTATGAAAACATTGCAAAACTCAGTTTTTTTCTAGTAATTTCAAAATTAATATGAATTTTGTAGCTCTATTTTGTACTTTCTATGGCTTTTCAATTTATAAGCTTATTAAGTACATTGTCTTAAAGTCTTGGAGAAATAAGTTACATGTGTTATCAGATGCATTGACAAATAACATCCCTCTAATAAGGGTATATGTTTGGTGCATTGATAATGTTAATTCCACATACATAGTGAAGCCTAATTGAATAATTTCTTCTTTTTTTTAGAGCTCGCATATACAATGAAGATGACTGAAAAATGTGATATATATAGCTTTGGGGTGTTAATGGTGGAAGTGATAATGGGAAGGCATCCAGGTGAACTCCTTTCATCTTTATCATTGTCATCGTCAATAACTAATGAGGCCATATTGTTGAAGGATGTGTTAGACCAACGCCTGTCACCTCCCACACTTGAGTTTGTTGCTGAAGAAGTAGTCCCTATTATGAAACTAGCATTCAAATGCTTGGATGTTAATCCACAATCTCGGCCTACCATGCAGCAAGTGTCTCTAGAGCTAACAACTCATCAACTATCTTTGTGTGACCCGGTTCACACAATTACATTGGTGAAACAACTGAATGACAAGGCCTAACTGTATAGATGAATAAAAAAAAATCAACTTATAGCAGTAATGGGTGGGGGCATAGAGGAAAAGGAAATCCATTGGTTTTCTTCTTGTATTTTATTGAGTATTTTTTTTCTTCTTATTTTTTTCTTCAAGTCTTTTCCTTTTAAAAGACTTTGGTTTTCAAGGTTGAAATTCATGTTTTCGTGTTTATGTAAGAAAAAGTTTCTATTATTTAGATGGTAACTTCTTAATTAATTAATGTTTGTCTTTATTGATGGTCTTAGTTATTTATTGTTTAGGTTACTAATTTGGATACTTTAAATTAGGATATGGCACATTTTTTCTTATCTAAACTTCGAGAGGATTTGCACCCTCTCTCTCTAAAACATATTAATTCTACGTATAAAATATATTATTTTGCAAAACATAACACCATGAGAAACACCTCTTTGTTCATCATAAGCCACACCTCTATCGCTATAAAATAACAAGATACCTATTGTGATCATTTGTGTCACTAAAGTATCCAAGCTTTGGTTCGACCCATCATAAGCCTTGGACAGAGGTCTTCGAGTGAATAGGAACCCGTTACATAATAAAAAAGTAGGGTTAGTTTCATTAATCTTGTGAGTCTTCATCCACCGGGAAAAATACCCTTTGAATTAAAATGTCTAGACCGAAGAAAAATGAACTTTGTAAAATGTTATAAGTGGCTCTAGTGAAACCAAATCTACGGTAAGACATTCTTGATTACGATTGTAGCTTAAGTGGTTGTATTGGGAGTAGTTAAGTTCTAAAAGAAAAATGGTTGTGTATACGTAGTTGATGCCACTTGGAACCTAAGAAACCAGGGAGTAAGGGAATTGGTAATGCCCAAACATGTTCTAAAAGTTAATAAAGCAGTTTTAATTGTAGTTTATAGAACATGTAAAGGATGTTAATGTTCAGACAGAAATTCACAAGTAAAAGAGAATTTACTGAAATACCCTCAAATCGCAATTAAGGAAGCTCATTTGCTGCTGAACAATCTAATCGCGACTTTCCATCAACAACTGTGAGATGCCAATCACCAATGACGAAATAGATAATTTTAAAAAAAATTAAAATTAATTCATTGAAAACGAGGAAAGGCTTTTTTGAGGGGTATCCGAAATGTTTATAGCAATGTAAGCTTATTGGTAACACAGCTCAAACTTGTCACACCGATAGAGAATGAGGTGGACAAACACCACTTTGGACCACCAACTCAGGTACCATGTTTCAGTAACTCGGTTAATCCCAATAACAAAATGAAACTCTCGCTGCATGTCAACGAACATGGTGGAATTTTGGCAAGTCTACTAGATAATGAAGGGCATTTTAATATTTATGCCTGACCATTTATTTACCTGGTTACTCTAATGATGTTGTTTGTGGCCACCTGATTAGTACAATAGGGTTTCAAACCCTACAACAAGAAAAGCAGTAGGAAATCCAGACTCTTAAGCTCAAATACCCATTGTTTGTTAAACTGTGGAATATTATAGGGGCAACGCGATGATGATCAAATAAGTCATCCTGACAAGGTTACGAAGCTCATCTTGTAAAGATGCACATTGAGTGCTCGTGGTTTTATATATATATATATATATATAGAAAAATGAACGAAGCCAAAATGTTTGCAAAGAATTTTTTTCGTTTTTATTTAAATAAATGTTTGCAAAGAGCTTTAGACCCCAACAAGTCTACCACTACTTGAGATGAACATCGAATGAAGCAGAGACATATTTCATCTTCTATTATTATTAATCTTATTGATCAATTAAAGTAAATAAACTCATGTTTCGTTTTCTAAAAAAATAATAATAATAATTCATGAATGTTTGTGACTGTCTCATCAATCAACGCCGTCCAGTTGCAAGGATGGTCTACCCCTTGACTTAGAAAATCGAAAGCCACTTAAGTGAAAACTGAGTACTCCAACTTTTACCAAGTTACTAGTAAAAAACTCGCACGGGTTGTGGTGGAAAAATCAATACATCATACCCTTATCAATTGAATATAACAATGACTACATTTAAAATCATATCCAAATTAAAAGGAAAAAATTATTAAATATGCAAACTCAATTTAAGAAGAAAGATTTATGACAATCAAATACGACATCAAGTTGATATGGTTTAAAATAGAATGATAAGCATCTAGCAAAAAATTAAGCATGGGTTAAATTTAATTAATTTTTAAGAACTCAAATGAAAATATGCTTACAACCTAATAGAGATGAAGTTCACATTAAATTGGCATTAACTCAAAACTATATTCCAAAGAAATGAAATTTTTAATTGTTCTTAATTACAACAATAAACAAATAAATCTAGCAAACCTGTTGAACTCTAATGATGGTAATCTCGAGTTCAATTCCAACAGCTCCCAAACTTTTCTAAATTGGTTGATCCTTGATCATTCCTCTATAACCCCAGAACAAAGATATAAGGATACAAAAACTCCTTACCATCATTGCTTGCTGAAATATAACATATATAACAATTTTTATGGGGCTTTAACGCTGATATTTCGATTAGGAAACTAAATGAACCTATCTGTCTTGTAAGTTAGGGTTTCACCATTGCTCTCAACATGATGTATCCCTCCAAACAAGCAGTGACATCAGACTCTCTAATTCGCTCTCATTTCACAAAGGGGAAAAAGAAAAGAGGGGAGGTATGAAAATACTCTAAAAAGGGTAGAGGAGATCTAATTTGCAATCATTTCACAAAGGAAACTGAGATTGGAGAGGATATGTGGGAATACTCTAGAAGGGGAAGAGGAGAGGGGAAAGATTTAATTGAGTAATTTGTTGTTTGGAACTCCATCCTTCCACCTCAACTGTAAACGTTGAAAAAATTGGCTAACACTAAACCTTGTAGAACCCTTCTAATGACAAAAAAAAAAAGTACAGTTTCTAAACCTTTGGAATGAGAAAAAAATACACTAAAAGGAAAACCCTAATAGAAGAGGGAAACAAATAAGGGAAATGTCAAAAGGAAAAAAAACTCAAAGTATTAAAAACTTGTCGCCAAAGGTTGGGCTCTTAGCGTGTTTCATGATATGTAACAATACAAAAGAATGGAATAAATAATGGGTCTTGAAACTTGCTTAAGAAAATAAAAATTTTGAATAAATATGTGTAGCTAGGTGATGAAGAACAATAGGGAAGACACCAAAACTTGATGTAGAATAGTCCCAAATTAATGTGGAAGCAAATGGAATTCAAGAATTGAATTTGAAGCACTCAAGTAGTTACAAAATAAGATAAAACAATAAATAAAAAGGGTATGAAATAGATTGGAAGAAATTAGAGCAAAAAAAGAGAAAGAAATAGCGAAAAAGAACCCAAAAGGGTATTTCTATAATTT
>JAOXJP010105622.1:0-14259 GCA_025762735.1 Platanus orientalis | reverse complement strand
GCAACTGTATAGTGTTAGAAAAGGAGTTTGGAAATAATTTTATGAACTTCTTTTTTGGAGATGGATTTGATGAACATCATTGTCACAAGAAAAAATCAATTTCTTCCATTTGTTGTCCAATTGCTATTTGTTTTACATCCATCATTGGTTGACAACTAATTGGTAAGATTATCTCTTCCATATTCAACAATAACCATTTTTATATTGAGATTCATATTGATTAATGGAGATGTTTCTTTTTTGATTCTTTTCATATATAGGCATTCTTTCATCAATTATTTCCCTAAAATCTCATATGCTTCTAGCCTTTTATATCTTTTACTTTCATATTATCTTTACTTTTTAAGTTGACAGTTTTCTTTTATTTCATTTTCCTTTGTCACTCATCTCTTTGCTTTTAATGGATTATTTTTTTATTTCAATCATTATTGATTGATGGGAAGAAAAAGTAACTTTTTTTGCTTGCAACGCATTATAGCAATTCATCCTTGGACCAATGTGATCGAAAAGGGAAAAGGCAGTGCACACCCTATGTTCTCAGAGTGATTTCTCAACAGGCTTGGTAGTGCTAGCAGTCATTTTCTATTCTCAAATTGTATCTAAATTTAATAATTAAAAAATAGTGGAAGATTTGATTGTTTGAATACTAAAACAAAATAAAAATATATCTCATTTATGTCTTATAAGTTTGAAAAAAAAGACTAAATTTGTTTCATTTGTTATTATAACTTCCGTTCTTTTTGTTCATTTTTCTTTTTTGTATTTTTATCTATTTTTCTAAATTTAATGAGGACTTCTATTCAATAATTATATACAATTTTTTTTTTCAATGGGTTGATGGTCCGCATCTTTCATTTTCTATTATCAAGTTGTATCTAAATTAAATAATTAAAAAATAATGAAAATTTCATTAGTTGAACACCATTAAAAACAAAATAAAATTATATCCCATTTATGTCTTATATGTTTGAAAAGATTAAATTTGTTTCATTTGTTATTTATAACTTTTTTTTTTGTTTTTTGTTTTTTTTTGTATTTTATTTTTCTTCTCTCTTTTTTTTTTATTTATTTCTTTATCTACTTTGTCTCTCCTCCCCTCTAAAAATCTTCTCTAACGTTCCTAAATCCCTCTCTAGCGTCTCTATATTTCTCTATCCATTCTCGCCCCCCTAAAATAATCTAATGTCAATCCATATCTATTCATTTTTTATTTTTATTAAATAACCCATAAAATAGCGTCTCTACTATTTCCTTTTATTATTTTCCGTAATACTTCCTTTATTCTTTAAATAATTCTTTCCAAATCATTATATTATATTTTATATTATTTAAAAACCCTTACCTCTTACAAATTCTCTTTACCCATTCTCTCCCCCTAAATCTAATATATATATACTCACATACACATCTCTACCTCTTTTTGTTCTACTCCTTTATAGTCTTTGATGCTAAAACAGTGGGATAAAAACAATTCTTAAGGATTTTGATTTTGTTCAGGTTGCGTTTAGATTTGTAGAATTGGAATTGGTACATAAAATTGAATTTCAATGAATTAAAGCCTACTGAATTCAATTCTATTGAATAGAAAATTCTCCCATTTGGATGTGGATCACACCATACAGAAATGTTGGTACAATCAAACAAAGAAATAAAAGAAAATAAATTATAAAAAAAAAACAAATCAAAACAAAACTCAAAAGACAAAAAAGATTTAAATGGTACAAATATACGAATGGCCTTTGGAATGAAAATCCACAACTCATGCAAGGGGAGGGAAAAAAATGTTTGAATAAACCTTTCCCTTGCATGCCAACAAATTACCCTCTATAATCTCAAGCCCTAGCATACAAACTTGACCTTTGGCTTGTGAGTCAACTTGTTTTTTTTTAAGCTACAGGGTGCTATTATTAGAGCATAGTCTAATTTCTCATGTTTTATAAATTTATAAATCCGATCTCATCCTTAGTCATAAGGCAGTTGGCTTTGCTTTGTCACACTATAAAGCATTGTTAACAGACGTATACTCTATTTTCACCTGATTTGAAGATGACAATCATCGAAAAAATATGAACAAAGGAAACATTAAAAGAGGGATGGGGGAAGAAATTAAGAAAAGAAAAAGAAAAAGAAAAAGAGAGAGATGAAATAGGAAGCCATCAACAAAGAAGACCACCAAGGATCCATTCTTTCAGTCGGGATCCAAGCACAATAATGTCATACACTTTAACCATGGTGATAGATAGGAATCAAAAAAGCAATAGAAGATGGATTGAGTGTGGTTGAGAATATAGGGTTTGAGTTTGTTCAATATCTATGCATACGTATGCAGAGAGAGACATAAAACCTGAATAGAGGAGATTGATGAAGAGATAGAAGGCAAGAGTAGAAAGATGAAAAAGGAAAAAATACCTTCAAGTAGTCTAGAGAGAGGGACGAAGAAAGGGTTCTTGACATTTCGCTCATGGGATTGAGCGCAGAAACATAAAATAACTAATCCGAGCTACCGAAATCAATTCCACGAAATATGTCCTTATTTTTAACGCTTTTTTCGTATTGAAATAAAAATTCCATTTCAACCCTAACCCAAATGATGGAAATGGCAATAGAGAGTGAAAATAGCAATTTTGCCCTCTAAATCCATGGATCCAAACACAGCCTTATTGAATTCAAGGATTTGATGCTTATTGTAATGTTGTACCTATAATATTTTTTTAAACAAACACTCTTTTCGAAAATTCATCTTTTTTTATTACCATTTTTTTAATTATTATTGACCAACCATTAAAATGAAGAAAAAAAAGGTTAAATATTATGGAGAGCATTTGAACAACCAAAATCATGAATGCATTTTAAAATTTTATTCCAAATAGGTTTTTATGAAAGAAAAAGAGAAATTAAATGATGGAAACCGAAGAAACACATTAATAAAATAAATATGAAAATCTAATAAGAAAAAGAAAATATTTGGTTGTGTAAACATAAAAACCATCTACAAAAGCTTTTAATCAGTGGTGTTAATGAAAGAACTTAAAACATACCATTATTTATCATGCATCATGATCACATCTCCATTTTCAAATTTTATCTGCAATATTTGCCTAATCAACAATTAATTGTATCACTCATTTTCAAATTTTATCTATAATATTTTCTTAATCAACAATTTATTATATCACTCATTTTCAAATGTTATTTTTAATATTTCCTTAAACAAATACAATTTCATTATGTCACTCACCCGTGTTTAATCGGGTCACTTGCTAGTTCATCTCTAAGTTAAACACCAAGTTGAATTTCAGTAACTTGTAGTGACAGGAGGATTAGTGGCAGGTTATGGTCTATCTACTTAAAGGTCATGTGGGATACACTGGTTACTGAATTACACCATGTCTTGGGCTCGAGTCATAAGAGGGCCAACCTGTGGAGAGGACGACCACAGCTAGAGCCACCACAAATTGAAAAGGATTACCTAGAAGCAAGGTTAGAGTAAGTGCTGTTACAGACTGGGCGGTTGCAGATGTTGACTACCGTACTAGGTCTTCTAACGTAATAGTTAGGTTACACACATACAAATCTTGAAGGCAACCTTTAAGCTGGCAACGAGCCGAGTTTTGCCCAGTTCAGTTTAGGCTCATCACATGAAGGCAAAGCTCAAGCTTATGTGGTGTTGAACTCGGGTTTGACTCGAACTCATACAAATATGGTTTCACTCAGCTCGCCAGCCAAAAATAAAGGCCCAACAGTCTAATGGCTATTAACCTAATCTTTCTTTTTTGAATATCACTATCTTCACATATATAATATATAAAATATATTAAAAAAATTAACCAAACCGTGCTTTGGCTTAGGCTCATTTAGAAAACAAGCTCAAATGTAGGTGGTGTAAACTATGACAAATTAGGTGGTTTAAAAAAATCTCTAAATTTAACCCTTCTTTCAATTGAAGGCCCATCTTTCAATATTAGAAGGACGGATTGCTGAAGGGTACCGTGGTGTTTAACCTTCTCAGCTTATTGGTGTATATAAGTTTGCAGTATAATCATGTAAAGAAATCAAGACACCTGTATATGTTTTTATGATTCCCTATTACACATGCTTATCTACAAAGGTGACTCTTGTGCCTTGCGTACTCAATTACAAAGCCTCAGTCGGTTAAACAGGAAATCAACATAATCAAATGACTTTCTATAGGGGTGGCAATTTGTGTTGGCAGGTCGGATTCATGTCGTGTTGAGGCAAGGGTATAAGACTATTTGGCTCAACCTTAACCTGATCCATTTATTAATTGTGTCAAAGCGGGTTGACTTGTTTTGACCCAAGACACGTTTAGGGTCAAACCTGACCTGTTTATTTTCGTGTTGAGTCGTATTGGGTTCGCGGGGTTATGTGGTAACTCGTCTTGACAAGTCGGGTTCATGTCATGTCAAGATAAGGGTATAAGACGATTTGGCTCAACCCTAACCTGACCCATTTATTAATCGTGTCAAAGCGGGTTGACCTGTTTTGACCCGAAACACATTTAAGGTCAACCCTAACCTGTTTATTTTTGTGTTGGGTGGTGTCAAACATTGTCACCCCTATTTTCTACGACCCATTTAGGAATAAGGTAAAACTTAATAGTTGAGATTAGTTTATTGTAATGATTTTGGCTAGGGGTGTCAACAAGCTGAGCTTAGCCCATTTTGTCCAACAGGCTTGACTTGCCCAAAAAAAAAAAGGCCCAATGGTCTGATGACCCATGCTCAGTGAAGTTTGGCTCAGGCTCGCTTATAAAATAGGCTCAGGAGCCGAGCAAACTTAGCTTGGTTCATTGACAGCCCTAATTTTGACCACCAATGTCTAGTCATTATCCTACGCCTATAACATTTCCATGTATATGAATATATTTGTGACTAACCTCAAACTAAGTAATTAAAAAATTAATTTATGTATCCAAAATTTAAAAAACTCAATGATTTTGTGTTAACGGTCTTCATAATGATGAAGTTAGACTGTTAGAGGAGATACGTAAGGGTAGACAGTTAGAGGGAGATATTATTTTTGTGGCAATGTTTTAAAGAAACATCATTCTCATCTGGAGACACGTGAGTTCTTCCCTTCCCGTTTCTCTCTTGATCGTTAAACTGCTGTTAATGTTCTGCAAATAACGGTGGCCAACACATGTAATAAAAAATCAACAAAAGTGAAAAGGTGAAATTGGTACCAACTCCCAAAATTTGTAGAATGTTAACAGAAATTTAACGGATTCGGTGGAAAATTCTTCTTATCCAAAACAGATATCATGTGAAGAGGCTCCTTTCACAAGTAGAAGTAGATGGGTTGGGGAAATGAATGATGTTAACAAAACTAAACCTTTCTGCCAAATTGTGTTGACTTGGTCATGTTAGGGGTGGCAATTTATATTGACAGGTCAGGTTTGTGTCATGTCAAGATAAGGGTATATGATTATATGGTTCAATCTAAACCTAACCCTTTTATCAATCATGTCAAGCAGGTTGACCCGCCAACAGGAATTGCCACCCCATGGACCGAGTCAACAGAATTTGGCAGAATGGTTTAGTTTTATCCACATCATCCATTTCCCCAACCCATCTAATTCTACTTGTGAAAGGAGTCTCTTCACTTGATGTCTTGTTTGAATATGAAGAATTTCTCACCGAATCCTCTTCTTTACCATCAACCCAAACCCGCTTATTTTGTGTCGAGTTTGTGGGTTATGTGGTAATTTGTGTTGATGGGTCAAATTTATATTGTGTCAAGTTAAGGGTATATGACATTATGGATCAATCTGACCCATTATTAATCGTATCAAAGCAGGTTAACCCCCTTTGATCCAAAACACATTTACAGTCAACCCTAACGCACTTATTTTGTGTTGAGTTCATGTCAGGTTCACAGGTTGTGTCAACATTGCCACCCCTAGTCCATGTATACCGATGGTGGTTTTGTGTGGCTTTGGGATGTTCACAATTCATTGCAGCAGCAATATGACTGTATGTTTTAAAACTGGAACTAGATCAACCGGGCTGCTACAATATCAGGGTCCTAATGGTTCCAGATATCAATCAAACCGACTGAGCTGATGAGGCGGATTTAAAATTAGATGATTCATTATTTCAGGTCATTTGAGGTCATGTCAATCTGGTTTAGTCCATAGGTTCAATTTGATTGGACCGGTATATTGACCAGGGCAAAACATCTGTCAAGGTTTTACAATGTTCATGGTAGTTACGCTGGGTTTGAATCATTTCCAGTCAAAATGGAGAGATACCACACATGTATTTATTTACTCTTCTTTGATAGAAGTTATAATACCCTCCTTTAATCTATGTGTAACTAGTTACCAAGATACCCATTGTCAGGTGTCATATACTGTACCAAGTAGTATTGACATTATATATGATATGTTCAATGTTCAATTAAACCGAAGATGATTCAAGCTCAGCTATATATATATAGATTAGATTCGATCACTTTGGACCTTGACTGCCATCAGGGTGAGACCCAAATTACTGAATAAGTAGACGATCACTTCACACTGCGTACAAGGAGATTCAACCCCTAGTCTTCCTCGTGGAAGGATGATGCCTCAGCGACCCAAGCAAAGAGGGTTTTGGCCACTATTTATATTTCATGAAACACTTTCAGAGGAAAAGGGAGCAAATGTTATGTACAGGACACCAGGGGATGTCATATGAGATAAAATGGGCATGATTTTGAAATTTCATTTTACTCCCACATATTTTATTCCCTATGATGACCCTTGGTGTCCTGGACACCATCCCAGATACCAAATCCTGGACAAAACATTTATTTTGAACAGAAAGGATGTTCTGTCCAGGACACCAACAGACATCATTTGAAATAAAATGGGTGGGTGATGCATTTTTTGAGTATGGAATATGCATTTTATTTCATATGATGGCCCGTGGTATCCTGGACACCATCATAGACACCAAACCCTGGACAGAACATCCTTTCCCTATTTCAGAAGGATAATTATTTGGTCACACTTTATTCTCGTCTAGTACAAAGTTCTCATTTGGGAGCAAATTTAATATCCTGTCCATGATTTGGTGTCCACGACACCACAGTAGACATATACGAGGGGATGTTATATGGAATAAAGTGGGTGGGAATTTGAAATTTCATCTAACCCTGGCACATTTTATTCCATGTGAAGTCCCCTGGTGTCCTAGACACCAAATCATGGACAGAACATTTATTCCATTCCCATCTTGTTCTGGTAGGAAGATTCTTACAAACATTCCCAGTAAAAGAAAAAAAAATGTCTACCTAATAAGTGATTGGACACAATTACCAAAAAAAACATTTATGCAGAAAAGTTTTGTTATTTATTTATTTTATTTTATTTTGATACCCGAAGTTTATTTTTGGTACCATAGAATTTCTCAATGGTAATCTTTGATGAAGGATGTGAATGTCATGTACAGAAAGCAATTGAAATGGGAAAGGATCTCCTGCATCCAATTTGTCTGTTCCCATGTCCCACACACAAAAGATGGGGGATGTATAGAGTTAAAACCAAAAAAGAAACAGTTTTCATTGAAAAACTAGTACCCAAATAAAGGGGTGGATAGGGTTAAAACTATAAAAATAATGTTCAAGTGAAAAGGTGGTTGCCTAAAAAGATACACCAAATTCTAAAATATTATGTGCCAGCCTGTGGTGTGAGGACATGGGGGACAAACGAATTTGGGGGTAGGAGATCCTTTCCCATCTGAAAAAGGAGTCAAGCTACACATGTTTGTCCTTTGGTTGGTTTAGTGGAAATGAACTTAAACGATTCAGATATCCCTCATTGCCAGGATGCAAATTCAAGTCCCTTTTCGTTTCTATTTCAATAACACAAATATCTCCTATATTATGAATTTATGTGTTTGGAAACGACTTGAAATGAAAAGATTTCATTTTGGTTTTATGGTATTAGAGTATAGAGTTCATTGAGTGACCGTTTAAATTTTATAAAAACAGAACTAATTCTTTAATTGAATCCCTATTATGACACTGTTGTTATTTTCTATTTAGGATGTGGCTTGAAATGACTCCTTTTGGCCCAACTTCTGTTTCCAATTTGTGCACGAGCTTCACTCTTGTAAGTTTAATGCAGGGTGAGAAGAGTCAAAGTACCCATGAGTAGGATGGCAATTTCTGACCTGAACCGCCTGGTTTTCTCCAGGTTACAGTTGGCTTTCCCTAAACCAATGGAGACTGACCCACTATGAACCCAAAACAACCATATTTTTGAAATGGGTACTGACATAAAAATATTTAAAAAAAAATTGATACTACCCATCCGGAATATCCCGGGTTATGATTGGTCAATGTCAGCCCAGTCTAATTTCAGGTCTGGCTAGGATTGCTTAAGCCGGTCTAGCATCAATCAAGCACTAATTTTGTGCTGACATGCATGTGAAAAAAAAAAAAAAAAAAAAAGGGAATTACATCCTTAAATCCATAGTAAGAAACATCATTTCAGTTTTTTCAATTCGCCACATGCCAGCGGAAAATTGGCGCTTGATTGATGCTATACACCTTTTCGCCGGAGACACCCCCGGCTAGGTATGGACGGATTCTTAGCTGACCCTGGCCATGAGTATGCCGGTTTCGGATTGATTATCAAAAGAGGAAAAGTTAGAAAGCATAAGCAGCATCATGCTAGATATCTAAATATGGCAAAATGGATGTGTCAATGGACCCCACAAATTAGACTTTGAAAGCATGGAACCAAACGGGTAAGAAATTAAACCTCATTATTATTGACTTTTTCTTTTCTGGGATATAAAACCATCTTTCTTAATACTTTTAAGTCATGGCAAGCAAATCCAACTTTTTTTAAGGTGTTCCCCATATGATAATGACATGCCCAAATATCATATATCAATTGCTTTCACAATTGCAAAAGATGTTAACGTCGGCTTTAATCAAATGGTCGGTGCAATCTACTCACGTCACCCACCACAACATTAATATATGGGAAGGGGAGGGTTTGGGGATAGTTAGGATGGTTCTGAGGATCTTCACTCTTGGTGCACCCTTAACCCAAATCAGTGAACCATGGGCAATAGATTATCAACCCAGATGCATTTATCATAGAATTGGATGGTGTAAATCAATGAGCCGGTGGACCATATATATGTTATGAAAGGTAGGTTTCAATGAAGCCAGTGGACTTTAAGTTCATTGCATATTTTTTGGAGAAAAAAGAAAGAAAACTTGAAAAGATGGTAGAAAATTAAATGAATAAAAAGCCAAACCTTTACGTGTAGAGAAGGCTAGAAAGGAGGACCTCGTAGTAAAAGGTATTGGACTATGATGTGGACGACACCGACCCATAACCATAACTATGCTCTTCTCATGCTTAAGGCTAAGTATTCTTCTTTTTCCTCTTTTTTTTTTTTTTTTTTTTTACTTTGTTTTTTTATGGGAGGATATTATAGGAAGTCATCCTTCATTCCTTCTCATCCAAACCACCTTTAGACTAACATTAATACTTAAAAGACTTAGTTTTCTCTAATTTTAAAATGTCCCAAATGCAATGTAGTGTGTATTTGGTATGAGTTTTCTTTCTTTTATTTCTTTTTGGTGGTTGGCAATGCATGGTTGGGTGAGGCTGACACCTACTAGCATTATATATTAAAGCAAACCGCAACATTGATTGAACTATACTGTTGATGGTTTTCTATTAAATTATTGATTTTTCGCTAAAACACAGCTCGTTAAGTTGGTGAAGTCGATGTGAGGATTCCTACCATAGGTATGGCTTCAAAACCCATTTTAAGAATGGGAAAGGATCTGCTGCACCCAAAACAGCATCTCCTCTGTGTCCCTAGACAAAAAAAAAGAATGAGATGTATTATGTTAAAACTTTAAAAACAGTTTTGGAATGAAAAAAATAGGTACCCATAAAATTGGGTTTATAGGGTTAAAACCATGAAAAAAGTGTTGGAATGAACATTAGAGGCACCAAATTCAAAAAATCATCACGGGTCAACTTGTGGTGTGGGGACATGAAGGAACATACTGTTTTGGGATAAGAAAGGCAGTCAGGGGTTTTGTAGCAGCTGAAGGGATACATTGAATAAAAAGATCATAATCTAGTGTTAATAGTGATGCAATGGATCCTTTAAATGGAGCACAAATCGCCCTGTCTTCAGGAGACAATTGGGGTTAAGTTGACCTTATGATTGATTATGAAGGGAACAATATTAATTGATTAATAATAAAACAAATGGAGAAAAATCATGTGATCTACCTCATCCATACAATCTTGGAGCTATTGAGACACTGAATAATATTGTTAACATGAGATATTTCTAGATTCATGCAAGAAATATTCCGTGGTGGGTTTAATGTTTAATGACTTATATATGAGCCTCTACACTTCTGATGGGAAGGTTTTAAGCTAATACATTTATTAATCGATTGAAAAATGAACACAAGTCTATATATAAGGCCTTGTATGCCGTCTTAAAAATTATTGAAGCAAAAAAATTAAAGACCACTGTGCACATTCTAGTGAGAACATTTTTTTCATATTTTAAATTCAAGCCGGCCTCAAGTGGGTATTTATAATTATTATTGTTGTTGTTGTTATTTGTTTTGTTTTGGACGGCATTAAAGAAGAACTAAAATTTGCATGAATGAGGTGACCTGTTGAATTTTTGCACCGAGGACAAGAGCCTGGTAAAAACAAGAATTTACTCAATATACAAATATAATACAATCCCTATAGTAAGAAAAAAAAATCCCTCTTTAATATCCACAAGACTTTTTCTCTCCACCGCTAATAAAGTGATAATATACTTTGAAGTGAACGGCCCTAGCATGAAAAACTGGGTTTATTACCAAAAAAGTTAGGCTCAGATTGTCACAATGTAACAAAGAGAACAAGCATATAGAAGAAGACTAAGATAACAAGAACGGGGACCTAGCTAAGTATTGATACTTTGTTTTTTTTACTCGAAAGAGAAATTATTGAATTCTTTTGGAAAGTTAATCAAATTAGGACTTGAAAAAGAGAAGGTTAGACCACATGAGGAAGATTAGGCACTTAGAACCATCGAGACTCTGCTGAAATGGAAGATGTAGGTGGTAATACAGTCAAGGAGGTATGTGGCGGCAAAGGAGTAAGTTGGGCAGCAAGTGTAGTTGCCTCAAAATATGGAAAGGATGGGGTAAGTAGCAGCAGCACAGCAGCATGCATTACAAGGATATGAAGATGGTGGATATAAAATAGGGACAATATATGACTCTACAACCGTTTTGGATCCTATCCGGCCTCCTTATGGCCCGTTAGGATCTTTTTGGCCTCCTTTTTTCAATGACATGTTGACCTGTTAGACTAGACAAGTCCTAAAAGGCCATAAGGAGGCAAGACTGGATCCTTACCCTACCACAACCATAAAGAAGATATGCATCTGTTTAACTTGATGGATGAGAAGTGTGTAGTGATCTTGTTAGGGCTGTCAATTATCCGGCTAAGCATCCGAATCCGATTCGATTAAAGCAAATTCGGATGCTCATATATCCAACTCCGTTTAAAATCAAATCCGATTATTAAGTATCCGATTTTAAAACGAAATCAGATGCATACACATCCGATCAGATTATATATATATATATATATATGTGTGTGTGTGTGTGTGTGTGTGTGTGTTAAATCCAACTAATCGGATATTCGAACTCGCATCCAAAATCTGATTATGTAATCAAATTTGAATTCGAATTCATTTGTTAAACATTCAACCGATATCCGATCGGATACCGGATGCATACAAATTTAATTAGATCGGATATCAGATGTGCATATATCCGATCAGAATCCACTCCATTTACAGCCCTAGATCTTGTCTTTGAGTCCAACTTAACCTTCTTGTAGGCACCCAGAAATGGGTAACTGTTGAACCACAAACACGTAACATGCTACACAATCGGGTTGCTAATTAAATGACTTCACTATAATTGGTAAGCCGATAGATTTTTTTTAAAAAAGAACAGTTCGTTGGGCATTTGA
Source organism: Platanus orientalis (assembly GCA_025762735.1). NCBI lineage: Eukaryota > Viridiplantae > Streptophyta > Magnoliopsida > Proteales > Platanaceae > Platanus > Platanus orientalis. The sequence continues at coordinate 2,222 of JAOXJP010105622.1, read as the reverse complement.
GAATAAGCAAGTATGATAGATAATATTCTTTTTAATAGCTAACTTGAACAAATCATGATTATATAAAGTTGGTAGCTCGTCATGTGGTTTTGATTTACTTAGTTTGAAATTCAAATTGGGCCAATGAACAAAAACGAATCACGTGGCAAGCTGTGATAAAGGATTCTCTCTCAGTAGGATTTGTGTTCTGGACAGAAGAAAGTTATCGCTTTTCAACTTCACTGCAACCATATTTGCCAAAGCACTACAATTGACGTCAACAAAAGGCCTAACATTTGCTACACTTGATGAAGCCATTGAATTCAAGGAGAAGAGAAAGGGAAATTTACTTTCGGCTAAAAGAACCCTAGAGCATCTTAAAAGATAAGAGTTCCATCTAAGGTTCATGAAGCTCGTAGAGTCAAAACCTCCAACTAATCTCGTTAGTTAAGTGATCCTGAGCCAAACTGCATTAGGTTCCATCTCGATAAAAGCTGAAGGGTAAAGTGTGTGTGTAAATATATGAGAGCAAATCCTCTGCAACAAGTTTAAATAGTCAAAGATAAGGTTATGAGGAGCTAGATTTGACTCATAGGTTATTGGACTTTAAGATTGAAGTGGAGCGAGAGGCAGAAGTTGAATTTGACAAGCTCAGCAAGCCAACCTCACCTTAATCTTAACAAGTTGAGTGCCTCAGACTGAGCTCAGCACGTCAAGCTCGTGACAAGCTAATTAAGCTAAGCCTTGTAATCCTTATGTGACAAGCCTAAACTGAGACAGGTAGTCGGCCGACTCATTGACACTCCAAAATATATGATACACTTGCTATAATGAGAGAATTATATACAACAATCTCTCTCTCTCTCTCTCTGTGTCTCTAACACAATCTGTCTACTTTGTCCCTTTTAAACACTAATCCAGATGGTTTGGATCATGTGTGAACTCCTTATGGTCTCTCTCTCTCTCTCTCTCTCTCTAACACACACAATCTGTCTCTTTTGTCCTTCTTAAACACTAATCTAGATAAACCATCAATCCCTCACCCTTTTCCCTTTAGTTTGCGCTACTAATGAGGAATAACCCCATGCTAGAGAATTTAATCCTCAAATACATGGCAAAAAGGGAAATTATTGGCTGAGAGAGAGATACCTAACAGTGGTAGAATTAGATGGGGTGATCGGGCAATGGAGGTTTGCATAGGCGAAATTGCCTTTGGAAACTGTCTAGCAAACTGAGGATCCACCTTTGGAATATGGTTGCTTTTGCAGCAACAGATCTAGAATCATCGACCACTACCCCACTTGTGCGTGATAACAAATAAAATATAGATAAAAATGTGTCTCTTATCTTCTACATGACCTTACACAGCAAAGTTGCAATCTATGCCACCATATTCTGACACGTAATCTCTTAAATCACAAATAAAAACACATGACTAACAGGTATACTTAAAGGTCATCTTTGTACCAAACATTAACAATAATAATAGGATCTCTACAGACCTCCCACGTGACCTCTATGTCCCCTCTGAGATGAGATTTTATACACTGCCGCCCCTATCCTTTGCTAACCGCCATCGAGGTCAAGGGGACGGAAACATTGACACTGAAAGTGATTTACACTTTTTGGAGGTGTGTGTTAATCATTTTCGGTGCTGATGTACCTTCCCCCTTGATCTCCACAAAGGATAGGGAGGCGTAGAAAATCCTTGCCATATCCCCCATTGCCATCGAGCCCAATTATATCTTGACATTGCTGTCTGATGTAGAGCAAATGTCACAAGAAGTTTTGTGAGTTGCACACAAGAAAGGAAAAAGGTTTTAGTAGAAATCATGAGAGTTACACACAAAAAAGGAAAAAACTCTAGTAGAAATCATGAGCCCCGATATCGGAATTGCGTGAAATTTGGTGAGCTTAAACGAAATTTCGCGTGGATCATAACTCACTGCTTTGCTATGAACACCGCCACTTTTCCCATAAATTCCTTCGTTTAGGCCTTCAAATCAGCGTTTTTGCTATTTTTAGTAATTTTCTTTTTTTGCTATAACTTTCTATTTAGAAGTCAGAATAAGATCCCGTTTATTCTGCGATGTTTCATAGTGATAGTAGTATTCGATTTTGTTAGTAACTTGTTTTTGCTATTTTTTGTAAAATTTACCAAATTAACCTAATTTCGTGTCTAACACGAATTAGGGTTTCTTTTCTCTATTTAAAGCATTGTAGCCTTCAAGGCAATTCAGTTT
>JAOXJP010105621.1:0-28235 GCA_025762735.1 Platanus orientalis | reverse complement strand
CATCATATCATCTCAAATTAAAGAACTATTCTCATTTACAATATAACAACAATAAATTCCACTAATCCATTACATCTAGGGTATTTAAAATATCTGACAAATAGAATAATTCACCCATTTAATTTAAATCATCACCTCATATTGACAATATCATTATAAATTGTCTTATTCTTGAATAAAATTTTAGAATCTAAATTTTCAACACACTTTAAGGCCATTTAGAATTTTTAGGCAGCAAACATAACAATCCCATTTCTTATCTCAGCATGATATAATTTAAAATTCAACACATCAAGTTTTCTTTCAGACAATCATTAAATAAACCCTATAAATCCAAAGGAAAATCCTCGATTAAAAGTGTAAGAATTAATTTCATAGTAAATTTTCAGGTCATATAAAGTTTATTTTCCAATAATTAAAATTTTTTCCTAATTATTTCAAGTTTACAGTGAAAGCCCTAAATCCTCTAATCCAAATTGAAAAATTTTTATGTCTTCTACTTGAGATTCATGCAACAATAAGATTATAGGGTTCAGAAATAGAGATATTTTGCATGCAAGGATGTAAGATGTTAGAGTTTACATGCAGAAAAGGGATAAGAAATAGAAAAATATACACAGACACTCAAACCCTACTATAAAATGAAGAATGAGAGGTTATTTACTAAGAATAACGAATTTTTATGAATTTTTCCTTTATTTTTTACTGATTTCCTCATCTTCTTCCCCAATTTCCTCTTTCCTTACGTTCTCAGCCTTTTCTCCGTTTACCAGTGCACGATGGGGTAAAACGCCTCTTTTCTCACCCTTTTATTTCTCTGCTTACAAGGAAATTCTCGAAATACCCCTGATTCAAAAATAAAAACAGGTGTTACACCTTCTCCTTCTCCCAATCAAGAACCTAAATATTCTATTGTTTTATACGATGTGGCACCTGTTAATTCCAAAACCTAGATTGTCTTATGTCTGAAGTTCCAAAACTAGGTGGAATCTTGACTAGTGACAGCCTGAACTCAGCATTAGAGTGTTTCTTAAATACAATTCCAAAACCCCAACCTTCATTATCCCTGCAGATGCAATAGATTTAAAAATTAAAACCCTGCAGATCACCCCTGATATCTGAAACTTTTATACCCCGTTTAAGTTCCAAGTCTGCATCTAATGAAACCTTAAGTACATCAGCCTTAAACCTAGCCAGCCAATACCCCTTCTAGTTTACCCCAGTTAGAACCTTTAGTAAGTGCTGTGATTACCCTTGTTTTCAACCCTGTTTTAGGACTTAAATTAGATTGAGGTTTGCAAAACAAACTACAAACAGATTATACTTACACACAACAGATCACAAATAGATCATACAACAGATCATAACCTGAAATTGAATATCTAAGGGTGCTCCGAATGTAGTGCTTGATTTTCTAACGTAGAGTTTGCTGTGAGGAAGATGAGACGCTTAAACGGTGGTATTTCTTGTTACCAAGGCTTGGATTATGTGCAAACGAATCTTGTGAGAACTATGAAAACGGCACTAGAGGGGCTGACGCATCAGTACCGAAAAATGATTTGCACTTTTTGGGGGGCACTATCACTTTTCAGGGCTGATGTGTCCGCACCCTGATGCCATTTTCACAGTTCTCACAAGATTCGTTCTCACCAAATTTTTAGTGTGTTACCAACGGCTGCATGTAATAAGGTACTTAGTGGACTCGGGGCATAAAAGAAAAATATTATATGTAATAACGTATAACTAACTTATTTATTACAATTTTATTATTTTAAAATCCATTTTGGGCAAGGTAATGATTTACCACATATTTTGACAAATTTTTTACAAAACTTGGGTCAAATATGGCAAATTTCCCTTTTCTTAGTACTTGGAACACATTTTTAAACTCAAAACACAATATGTGTCAGCCTATAATTCACTATAAACACTACAGACACTTTGTAATTACAGAACATTTTCTTCCAAAAAATAATCCAAAACAATAATCTTCTTCTTTTTTGGTAACGTTGTAGAAACATCCTAACAACCAAGCTACATCAGAGGTAACATGTGGGGGCTTGCAAAGTGATGGATGAAGGGCAAAAAATGATGGATGATTAAGGATTGCGGGCAGAATTTGACCCTTGAGGGTCATCTTTTCATCTCTATTGCACAAAGGAATCATCGAGTAACTTGGTTTGGTGGTTGTAATGGCGAAGATTGCTTTGGGTACTGATCGAGAGGCTACCCAGCTGGCCAGCAGAACTACCTTAAAGCCATGGTAATCGAGCACATTTGCACCTTACTTTTCGTCTTCGCTGGCATTGGAGCTGCTAGGATTGGATTGCTGGTACAAAAAATTCAAGGAATTGTTCCTGAATAAATCATTGGCACCAACTTGAGCAACAACCATTCTATAGACAACGCATTTTGATAAGACAGGAAATGCTGATCTTGAAATTGCCTTTCATGCTGGTAAAGGCACTGGCTCTCTTTCCATGCCGCTCCCATTCTTTTTCTATACTTATTTATATTGGGAGGGAGCAAGGTGTGGAAGATGAAGAGGCATGGATGGAGAGGAAAATATAATGTTTGAGAGCAAGGTAGGTGTGGAAAACGAAGAGGCAGGTGTTGTGTATCGGTCGGGTACAGAGAGGAAAGTAAAACGTTCTAGAGAGAAGTAGAGGAAGAGGCAAATGTAGGGTTCTAAGTTTAAGAGAGATTTTAGGAGATTTAGCGGGATGGATGGAATGGTTTTCTATATTTTTAAGAACCAAAAATAGAGAAGCTGCCAACATGGCACTGTCATTATTGGAAATAAATTTTTTTATTTTCTCATTTATTAGGAAAGCAGGATGGATGGTATGGTTTTCTCTATTTTTAAGAAAAGAAAATAGAGGCTGCCAACGTCGCACTATCATTAATGGAAATATTTATTTTAAATAGAAAGATATGAGGTGGTGCTCATATGGTACATTGATTTGTTTTTGTCTATGCCAGTTGAATGAGAAAGAAATGGGCTTGATCTACTCTGTTTTAATATATATATATATATATATATATATATATATATATATGAGAGATGGGTGGTTATGATTTATAATATATAATTCTACTGCGTATAAATGAAAAGAATTAGCGAAAAATTTATATGGAATTTAAATGTTAAGAATGAATGAATAAATGTTTAATGTTATGTACCGAAATTTATGACCTTTTTGGTGTGGGTTTCAGGATGTGATAAGAATACTTGTCATCGTCGCCTTAAGCAATGTCACCTTCCCCCTTTGGATAAATAGTTGGTCTTCTAACCTGCCAATTTTATTTGCACTCTATCTACTACCGTAGCCCACGCCTCTTTACTTTTATACGAGGCACCCAATGGCAAACCTAAGGAAGAGGAAGATTCCCCACCCTACATCTGAGGTTTGCAGCTAAGATATCAATGTTAGGCACATCACCCACTCCAACCATCACTCTTCCCAAAGTTTATACGTAACCCTGTTATAACCTCAAAGCATCTAAGGACACATCTCAACATCCGGATCTGCTTCTGAGAGTTCTGGCAAAAAATAAGTGTATCGTCTACATATTGGAGGTGGCAAACAGGCACCTCATTCCCTTCCATTGAGAATCCCTCGATCAAACCACCATCTCTTGCCTTACCCAGCATTGTCCCTAAGGTCTCGGCCACTAACAGGAAAAGGAGAGGAGAGAGGGGATCCCCTTAATGCAACCCTTTGAAAGCCTCAAATTGTTTAGTAGGGGACCCATTTACAAGCACTGAGAAGGAAACAAGATTGAAGCACCGCCACATCCAATTCCTCCAATGATTCCCAAAACCAAGCCTCCCCATGATATAATAAAGGAAGTCTCAATCCACATGATCATAAGCCTTCTCCATATCCAACTTGCAAATCACCCATGATTTACCCATGTGAATCTGGTCTTCAATACACTCACTAGCACACAGGAACCCATCCAAAATATATCTCCCTTCCAGGAAAGCCCCTTGATCCTTAAACACAATTGTAAGGAGGACGACCTTTAAACGGATCGCCAGGCACTTGAAAATAATTTTGTATGTGCTACCAATGAGGCTAACCGACCTAAAGGCAGACAGGCAGACAACACCATCTTTTTTATGAATCAGAGAGATAAAGGTTGCACAACTTCCTTTATCCAAGAACCCTCTCTTATTAAAATCCACAAACAACCTCAACAAATCCACCCTAATAACCTCCCACCAAGCATTGTAAAAAGCCATGGGAAAGCCATCTGAATCCGAAGCCTTGTCCCCTTCCATCAATCCAACTGCCCCTGATCTCCTCCTCCTCAAAAGGCCTCTCCAACCAATTCACCATATCCATAAAGAGTTAGGGAAAATGAATACCGTCCACCCTAAGCCTAACCCCCCAATCATCCGAATAAAGAGAACAAAAGTAGCTCATGATCTAGTCCTTGATCAGGTCGTCCCTCTCCAACCAACCATCACCCACTCTTAAACAATGAATCCCATTAACTCTTTGCCTATAACTAGCCATCTTATGGAAGAATTTGATGTTCCTATCACCCTCTTTCAATCACTGGACCCTAGACTTTTGCTTCCATAAAACCTCCTCCATTGACAACACCCTCTCATAATCTTCTTTAAAAAGATGCCTTGTCGCCCTATTCTCCAATGATAACCCTCCACTCTCCTCTTTCGCATCAAGCACGTGAATCTCCTTAATGAGAGAGTCCTTTCACACATCGATGTTACCAAACACCTCCCTATTCCAAATCCGCAGCTTATCCTTAAGAAGCTTCAACTTCAGACAAAAGACCTGACCTAGTAGACCATATACATTAAAAGAAGTCCACCAGTCAGCCACCATCTCCTTGAAACCCAGGTGGAGCAGCCACATAAGCTGAAAATGGAAGGGCTTGGGCTGAGAAGATCAGCCTCCAAACAGCAACAAAGGGGACTGATCCAATCCCGGTCTAGGCAACAATACAACTTCAATAAGCGAAAAAAGCTCCTCCCAATCCATAAAAACTAGAAAGTGATCAAATCTATTGAAAGAGGGGTTTTCCTAGAAGTTTAACCATGTGAATCTGGCCTCCGAGAGCGAAACATCCAATAGATTGTTACGGTCCACAAAATCACCAAAAAAATCCATCCCACCAATTCTCCTACCACCTCTACTCCTCTCATAAGAAAATAACACCTCATTAAAGTCACCCCCATGCATCAAGGGTCATCACAATCAGTCCTAATCTCCTTCAACTCCCCTAGAAAATCTCTAAATTACCCCTCATCCGTAGGACCATAGACCGTCATGATGTGCCATCTAGAAGAATCCCCCAATCTCAGGGCTTTGATCCAATCCGGATCATCTAAGGTATTCTTTCACTTTCTTTAGCTCAATCTTGGATGTAAAACATACATGGCTAACGATGTTTTCTTCTTGTCTTTTTGTGGGGGACTTTATTTTAATTTCCCATTTGACAACCTTTGTGCATAGAATTGTCAGCTTGGGTCAATCGAGGCAAGTCTTTGATTATTCATTTTCTACTTAGCTTAGATAGGTCTCTAAAGTTGATATGACCTAACATTTGATGCTGTCAGCACCCAAATTTTGACTCGGACCCTCGAGTAAATCTTGTATGCTCTTTAAAACAATGTTTAGGATCAGACCTTAGGCAACCATGATTTAAGAAGCTTAGGACTTACCCTTTGCCCTTGTGTAAACCATAAAATCCATCATAAACAACTTGAACATGATCGAAACCTTAAAAGCCACAAATAAACCCTAAAATCAAAGACTAAGCTTGGACTCTAAGAGATTTAATACGTGCCCTTAAAGTTTTCTGCAGGCATTCCGGTTGCAAAGGTATTACAGACATCAAATTATATGCACATCCGTACTCGGGTCCGATCTTCCAGTTTTCATAACCGTCTTCACTCTTTCAAAATACACCAATTTTTGATAACCCGTCATTTTTGGGGATTCACCAATAATTGTGCAACAACCCAATTTCTATACAACAAATTACAATATTTTCATATTTTCTTAGCCCTCATAAGCCTTCCCGTGTGAAGCATTCTTAGCTAAAAAATTATGCTTTTACCACCCATGTTCTCATAGTTTCGTTCCTCTCGTTGAGCCTTCAGAGGTGCTCCTGCCACCTAAAAGATAGTCAACTAATTCCCCTGCATCCCAAGTTCTTTAACCCTCAAAAGCCTGTCTCTTGCGTAATTTCCACGGGGGACCCCACTAGCTCCCAATCATCACCATAACCAAAATACATGATTTTTTGGGATACGAGTTTGCATATAATTTCATGACCAGACACCGGATGAGTGAACCGATTGAACCAACATTTTGAGGAAATTTGGGGTTGCATTTTGTGTGAATTGACCCATTTAAGATATGACCATTTTGCCCCTCTAAAATGCAATCGAGAATTTCTCGGATTATGATGTCATCACTATTCGTTATCTTGCATATGTTGGAATCTAATTCTGAGAACCTTGAAAAGCATTATAAGTTTGCGTCTATTGGAGGTTGGTGCGCCAAAAAGTGGACCCGAGCCGAATCTGCAAAGATTTTAAAAAATACCCTTCTTGTCCTACCACATGGCATTTGGCATTGCAAGGTATCACTTCCATTTTGTCTTGCCACATGGTGCATGGCATGGCAAGGTGTCTCTTATCCCGCCACATGGCGCATGACATTGCAAGGTGTCATCATCCTTTACTTGAGGGAGAGGGAACCAACTTACAAAAAGAATAAAATAATAAAAAATTGAAAAAAGAAGAAAAAGAATAAAAAATAAGGAGATAAAAAAGAAAAGAGGGAGAAGAAAGGGAGGGGCTCGCTCTCTAGGGACTCTCTCTCTCACTGGTGAGCCACGTAGGGGAGAGAAAAAGAGAATAGAAAAAAAGAAAGGAAGAAGAAGAAGAAGGGGGAGGGGGTTTGCGCTGGTGCTCGGCCAACACCTCCTCTCCTCCAACTCTCTCTATTACCCCCCACGTCCATCTCTCTCTCTCACCTGAACCTGTACCACACCTTGTGCCTATTAGCGTTCAGGCCAGCAACCCCAACTCCCTCCCTCTTTCTCTTTATTCTTCTCCCTCGCTTTCCCTCTCTACAAATGTCCAGCTCTCTCTATTAGCCCCCCACATTCATCTCTCTCTCTATAGCCAAAACAACCCTCATGTCCATCTCTCTCTCAGCTCTAACCTCTCTCTCAGCTCCTACCTGCTCTTCCATCTGGTTTTCTCTGTCACTTTCCCTCTCTAATTTTTTATTCCCGCTCCCAATAAACCCTTGCCTCCCTCTTTCTCTCTTTGTAGAAACCCCTCAAGCGACACTCCCTATGATTTTCTCTCTGTTCTCATTTTCTCTCTATAAATGACACCCCTGTTCTCATTCTCTCTTTACAAATTGACCTCCTCATGTTCCACTCTCTACCAGTTACTGGCCTGCTCTCATTTCCCTCTCTTTCCCCTTTTTATTTTCTTTCTCTCTGTACAACAACAGACTATCTTCCTCTATTACTCTTTGTAAACTCCCTTTCACTTCCCCCTTCATTCTCCATGCTCCAAGCTCCCACCAAGGCCCCTGTCTCAGTAGCAAATCCACTTCATCTTCTTAAAAAAAAATAACTACACAGTTTCATCCTCATGCTCTACCCTATTGTGAAGACATAGGAAGAAGGCCATAACTATATATGCAACAGGGGATATGAGTCTCTCTCTTTACTCATAAGTATCTTAGATTATTTCGCTCATAAGTATCTCAGGAGACACTTAGAGGCTTGGGGCATATGGTGATGGTTCTGTTATACCAGTCCGGAATAGGAATGCGGGATATACAGGACCAATCACTGTGAGTATCTCCAACCCTTGCATGCTCTTAAGACCACATAGGGTTGAAATAGGCATTAGCTTCCGTACAACTCGGCACCTGTTACCTTTTAGCCTATTTTAACCTTATTAGGTCTTCACCTTCTCTTAGGGTCACATCACTGTGGTTCGTGACACAAAATCCTTATGACTTAGCTATAACTCAAAACTAACATCTAAAATACAAGCACATTGGTACAACATAGTCCCGACCCCTACTTAGCTTACTTATTCACATTTTGTTGCAATGCGGAGTACTCTATAAGTATACAAATAATCTAAAATAAATCTACCCTGAATCACTCTCACAGTTAGATATACTTGACTACCGATATTTGCACAACCCCTAGAATTACGTGCAGTTTGATTCTGACAAAATCTTAGGAACACCTGAACCACAAGATCGGGTATGTAGGTAGCTTGAGACTATGTCTCAGGTGCAACTGCAATAATCACACCACGAGGGTGGTCCAAGATCAATAACTTTACATTTAACAAACATGGACTTTAGCATAATTCAAAACATGTATGAATGAGAGAAGCTGCCCTAAAAAGGTGGGTGTTTGGGGTGCCTAACACCGTCCCCAAATGCAACTAAACAACTTACCCTTTATCTCAGGAATGTAGACCAGTATTAGGAGTTAAGCCCCTAAACCTTTGGGTCTAGACTTTTCCTCTTCCCTTGAAGAGGAGAATGATGTCCAATTCCATCGATTAACTCGAGTTGGTGGTGAATCCAAGTAAAGCCTAATTCTTCTATAAAAGAATTAGCAACCTTTCACGCACTGGCATCACACACTGAAGAATGGGCCCAGAAACCACAGGTGGGCAGGGGAATCCAAACCCCTACCGAACGCCGAGGTCCACACATGATATCTCATAGAAAGACCTACGGATAAGAATGTCGTTAGCACCAAGTAGATTTTAAAAAACAAATATGATGAACATGAAACCGTGACAAGGAACAAGGCTAAACTTGTAGCCAAAGGATATGCTCAAATAGAAGGTATTAACTATGATGAAACCATTGCCCCAATAACAAAGTTGGAATCCATTAGAATCCTTATATCCATTACATGCTTCTTAAAGTTCAAGTTATACCAAATGGATGTCAAGAGTGCATTTCTTAATGGGATTCTTTAATAAGAAGTCTATGTTGAGCAACCAGATGGGTTTGAAGATCATTACATGCATAACTATGTGTATAGACTCAAGAAGACTCTTTATGGCCTCAAGCAAGTTCCTAGAGCTTGGTATAAACGGCTGAAATAACTCTAAAGTAATCCTAGAGGGGGGGTGAATAGGATTTCTTAATTAATTTTCTCATTTTTAATTTATCTTGTGGTTGTCATTAATCCCTTTTTATATTTGCTCAAATATGTGTGTGTGTGCTTCAATGTGTCTACTCAAGTATAATATTAAATATGTGCTAAGCAAGAGTAGTAGAGAGCATAAAGATAAAGAGACAAACAATTACACAACACAACCACAATACAAGATTTATAGTAGTTCGACACTCAGGCCTACATCCACTCTTCTAAAGCTCACTATTGAGTTTAGGTATATTTCATTTAGGTACTATTACAACCTAGGTTAATATACAAACCTAACTACTTGCTCAAAAGCAAGCTAAACAATAATACTCGGTGTCTCCGACGAGTGTGTACTACTTCCAGTGTCTCCGATGGAGGTAGTCAAGCTTCTGGTGTCTCTGATGGAAGTAAAGTAATAACCATACTGAATATGAATGCAAAGTCAAACAAATGTTACCACAAGTTGGTTGATGTTGATAGTTTCTCAATAGTAGGGTGCTCCTTGTTAAGCTAGTTTGCCTTAGCTACCCATAAGCTCTAAGTACTTGACTTTAGTGCTCCTTGCGCTAAACCAAATGTGAGTTTTCTCTTGGGAAAGTGCTCACCACAACCTCTCCTCAATAGTAGTAGTAGTGCTCAATAGGAGAGAAAGAATGAGAAAGTATAGGGTAGTATGCAAGCTACTCAAGCTCAAAATCTGTACGCAATGGAGGTTTGCACAGTGGAGAAGGCTCTCAAAATAGTATGCCTCTTAGCTCCCTCAAAGAAAACTTAGAGTGTTGGAGATTCCTTACCCTAAAGGGAAAAGTAACCTTTTATAGTTGAGAGGAGCACCCATGGCCTTAAGATTGAAATATTTTACAAAGGAGAGCATTTTGGACCTTTAGATATGAAAAATGGAGTTCAAAATTTAAAAATCTCTCATTGGATTTCGTGTTAAAATAAAATTTCAAAATTTCCCTCCAAACCGATTGGGGGTTTTGAAACCAATTTGGGCTCCAAATCGGTTTTGGATTGCGTAATCGATTTTAGCTGTACAACAGACTCCAAATCGAACTAGGGTTTGAAATCGATTTGGGTTTTGAGAAATTTTCTCAAAACTCATATGGCAATCGGTTTTGGGCTATTGGTTTTGGGCACGGGGATATCAGTTTGAGCCAAAACTTAAGTTCAAAACCGGTTGGGAGATCCCTAATCCATTTGACAAAATCGATTGCAAGATCCCAAATCGATTTCAACTCCCAGATTCTGAAATTTCATTTTGGGCACATAATTGGGGTCTATCCTTGAGTGTTTTCATTTAGGTATTTATGTGGGACCTAAACCATGTCTAGGTTCATTTTAAGGCACTCAATATGATATGCATGCATGCCTTATACCTTCCATGGTGTGCCACTTTCCCGGTATTTTCTTTGGTCCTTCTTGGCTTCATGTGATGAACTTGTGAGATCATAGGACACTTACAAGACTCCTAGCACTACCCAATTGTGCATCAGATTGACATACATCAACAATCTCCCCCTTGTCAATTCGATGGAAAAACCCAAATACACATAAATACAAGTTACATGGCTCCCCTCAACCCAAATACATGGACTCAAACAATACACAAGAGTAGTCATTTCAGCTCAATGATCTTAATGTCACTTGTGCTTTAAGTCAATAAGTCTTACAAACACAACCACAAAACAACCACCTTCCTCATGCCAAGAGACTAAGATGAAAGCAATATAAATTAGTAGTAATAAGCATGAGACTATGTGTAAAGTGTGCAATAAGTTACATATTAGGTTGTTTTGTTTGTGGGTTGATTTTTACTCCCCCTATCTTAGTGCTCTCTCTCACTAAGTGTGTAGAGTCTCACAACTCTTTAACTCTTTCTTGTGATGAGCGACTCCCCCTCACTCTCACACCACCACAAATCACATGTGGATTTGACTATCTCTCCCCCTTTTTGGCAAGAATTGACAAGCAATTATATAAGGTATATAATAAGCCAAATAATGGAAGAGAAAGTGGGCAACATAATAGATATATCATTAATCAAAATGAATTCCCATTGGGCTACAAAAGATCAATCAAGGAGGGGATTCCCCCTGAGTACAAAGCATAGACACAATAAAGTCTAATAAGAAGCCCCTATAGGGCATAGTCATCTATACAAAAAAAATATAGAAATGAGTGAGACCCAGATCACTCAGACTCAAAGTTACTGCTCTTTGTGGCAATGACTTGGTCAGCTCCACCAGCACCAGCCTTGCTATCCTCCTCCTCCTCATCATCATCATTGTAGTCTCCATCATCATCATCTCCATCATCTCCCTCTCCATCCTCTCTATCTCTTATTGTACTAGCTACAAGAGAGGTATCACCACCAGCAGCTGTGTCATCATCCTTAAAGTGAGGGTCTGCTCACAACTGGGGTGAAGGAATGTCAAAGCCTGTCTCTACCTCTGGCTCTGCCTCAGAGTCAGACTCGCTCATGGATCCTAACTCAATGGGATGCTCAGGATGGTCAGTATTATAGCATGCGACCAACTGCTTCTGGTTGAAAGCCAAGGTCCTCTGATTCTTTAAGACCTTGGAAACCTTCCACAATAGCTTATGGAGCAAGCACTTCACAGTGGACTTGATTGATGTGGAGTGAGCGGGAGGGTCCTAGAGTGAGGGAGGATGAGCCTGTGGTCTTGTCAACAAGCCCCACTTGAGGGTGTCATGCCTGACAACCCTTCCATCCTTGCAACCCTTAGATGCCACCTTAAAGGGCACCTTAGTAGTCTGAAGGATCTGGGTGATGAGAGTAGGAAATGAGAGGCTCCTTGTGGAGGGTACTACCTTGTGTGCCCTAATCATCATGTTATAGATGATAGCGGGAAGATCGATCTGCTATTTGGCGAGGATGTTGTTGATTAGATATGCGGTGTCATTCATCAGAATACTCCGGTTTGTTGTGCAGAGGATCTTGTAGGTAAAATTCCGGTGTAGGACCTGGGCAAGGGACTGATAGTCCTTGTGCTACAACCTCTTTGGCCAATGCACGAACCGGCCACATAATCTCTCGACCATTCTACCCTTCTGCTCCAGGGTGAGGCGGTGGATCGAGAAGGCAATGGGATTTTGGGGATGAGGCACCCTAAACAACCATGATACTATGGTCAGGCTAACCTGCATGGGGACGTTCTCAACCATGGTCCAGAAAGAGTTGTCCTAGTTGTTGATGTCGAACATGTTGGCATAGAATACATGCACGGCCTCCTCTTGTACTGGGCTTGAGACGAAGATGAAGGGCATTCAATGTCTTGCATTGAGTGTTTCCGTCAACCATGCCACCCAGAGGGTCTCGGTGTCGACGATCCTCTTAGTGATGATAGAGCGGCTAGAGAAGATCCGCTGGTACCTCTCTAGGCTCGTAACATCTTTGCATGGAGAGAAAGATGCCGCTGGCCTCTTAGAACGAGGTCATGAAGGAGACTCAGTCATTGGACACTTCCCTAGGTTCCTAGAAGGATTGAAAGAGGATCCACCCTTAGAAGTCATCTTCTTCGTGCGTGGAGGCATGGTTTCTTGACAAAAATGCAAAATCTCAAAGGGGAAATCAAGAAATTGAGAAAGGGAGGCTCATGATGGAGATAAGAGAAAAATGAACGTTTGAGCCTTTTAAAATTGCATGTAATTCGTTTGACAAAAATGCCCTCAAAATCGATTAGGGGTTTCGCAACCAATTTGGCCAAATCGATTGCGAGTTTAGTAATCGGTTTGCGAAATCTCAAAGGGGAAATCAAGAAATTGAGAAAGGGAGGCTCAGGATGGAGATAAGGGAAAAACAAACATTTGAGCCTTTTAAAATCGCATGTAATTAGTTAGACAAAAATGCCCTCAAAATAGATTAGGGGTTTCGTAACCGATTTAGCTAAATCGATTGCGAGTTTAGCAATCAGTTTGGGGTGAAACCAATTTTGAAATGCGAAATTGATTTCAAGTGTAGTTTTTGAGCATTTTTGTTCAGTTTTTGAAGTGGGATCTCTCCACTTACTGCCACACTACTCCCCAAACATGACTACACCCCTGATCACCCCCACATAACACCATGATCTTAGGAGAACCAAACATGGTTCCCCTAAATGATGCACAATCTAATAGCACTTCGAAGATACTCAAACCGCTTGGAATCAAGAGTTTTGGTTAAGATATTTGCTAATTGATCTTCAGTTTTGACATAATCCGAGGACACAACCTTTTCTTCCACCAATTGGCAGATGAAATGGTGTGTTATATCAACATACTTTATCATAGAGTGTTAGACCAGATTCTTAGAGATGTCAATGGCACTCTTGTTGTCTACAAATAGTCTCATGGTGCCTTATTCCAACTCGTAGTCTCTAAGCATTTGCTTTATCCACAATAGTTTGGTGCATCTACTATTGGCTGCAATATACTCAGCCTTGGAAGTTGATAGTGAGATGGAGTTTTGTTTTCTACTATGCTAGGAGACAAGACTGTTGCCTATGTAGAAGCAACCTCTACTCGTGCTTTTGCGATACTCCACATCGCCAACCCAGTCAGCATCTGAGTACCCTGCAGCCTCAGATGTGGTGTCAAATAGGTACCATAACCCAAACTCTGTAGTCTCATGGACATATCGGATAATCCTCTTAGCTACCTTAAGATGTGATTCTTTAGGGGCAGCTTGATACCTTGCACATGTACCTACATTGAATGCAATGTCTGGTCTACTAGCAATTAAGTAGAGAAAACTCCCAATGATGCTCCTGTAGTAGGTGGAATCGACCTCGGCTCCCTCAAGGTCTTTAGTGATCTTATCACTTATGCTAATGGGGGTGCTAGCTAGTTTGGATTTTCGTAATCCAAACTGGGAAACTAGGTCTCTTGCAAACTTGGAATGGCTTAAAAAGATGTCATCATTTGTTTGTTTCATTTGTAGACCTAGGAAGAACCTTAGTTCTCCTTCCATACTCATCTCAAATTCTAATTTCATTGTTTGGGCAAAACCATGAGACATCTCCTCATTGGTAGATCCAAAAATGATATCATCTACATATATTTAAGCAATGAGGATATGGTCATTTTGCTTTTTGATGAATAGTGTTTCATCAATACTTTTACAATAAAAATGGTGATAAAAAGGAATCTGGTGAGTCTCTCATACCAAGCTCGTAGAACCTGTTTAAGCCTATAGAGAACCTTCTTGAGCCTATACATGTAGTTGGGCAAGTGAGGATCAACAAATCCCTCCAGTTGCTTTACGTATACTTCTTCTTGGAGAATCCTATTTAAGAATGCACTCTTTATGTCCATTTGATACAATTTGAATTTTAGGTAGCATGAAATGGATAAAAGAATCCTAATGGACTCCAAACATGGAACAAGGGTAAATGTCTCCTTAAAGTCAGTGTCCTCTATTTGGGCATACCCCTTTGCAACAAGTTTAGCCTTGTTCCTTGTCACCATACCATATTCATCATGTTTGTTTTCGAAGATCCATTTGGTACCAATGACATTCTTGTTAATTGATCTTTCTGTAATGAACTATACATCATTCCTTTGGAATTGATTTAGTTCCTCTTGTATGACCATAATCCAATCCGGATCATTTAGAGCCTCTTTGATGCATTTTGGCTTTATTTTGGATGTGAAGCAAAAATGACTAATGATATTTTCAATTTGTCTTCTAGTCTTCACTCCAGTGTTGGGATCACCAATAATATCATCTCATGATAAGCCCTTGGTGAGCCTCTTGTTCTTGGGTTGAGGTTAAATTTCTTCAACATCATCCTAGAAACTAGTTTGAGAAGAGTGTTCTTCTTGATCCTTTATAATGTCTCAATTTCTAAATGGGATGAGCTCTCATGCTCATAATCTAACAACACAATAGGCAAGTCTCCTTTCCCTTGAATTGTTTTATAATTATCTACCACTACATTAATTGACTCTTTCACAGTATAAGTCCGTAGGTTGTAGACATAGTAGACTTTACTAGTAGTGGAGTATCCTAATAATATGGCTTCAAACTTGTCAAAATGTTCTCTATCCAAAATGACGTAACAAGTGCTACCAAATACTTTAAAGTATTTAATAGTTGACTTTTTTGCACTCCACCATTTGTAGGCAGTTTTGGATGTTCCCGGTTTAAGGAAGACATGGTTTAAGACATAGCACACGGTGTTAATTGCCTCAACCTAAAATCTTTTGGCTATGTTTTTGCTTATGAACATTGACGTAGCCATGTTAAGAAGAGTCCTATTGTTCCTTTCTGCCACTCCATTTTGTTGAGGAGTTTACGAGGTTGAAAACTCATGTTTCACTCCTAACTCTTCACACTAATTTGAGAATTTATGATTCTTAAATTCCCTTCCATGGTTGCTATGAATGCGTTTGATGGTTAAGTCCTTTTCAACTTGAATTCTCTTACAAATTTCAAGAATTCCTTGAAAGTCTCAGATTTCTCTCTTAGGAATGCTACCCATGTAAATCTAGAGAAATTGTCAATCACAACCATGAAGTACTTTCTTCCACCTATGCTCTCCATTGGGGTAGGACCGGCTAGGTCCATGTGAAGAAGCTTTAGGGGTCTAGAGGTCCCTATAATAGTATTCTTTTTGTGAGAGACTCTAGTTTGCTTACCCATTTGACAACCTTTACATAATGGTTTGTCAATCTTGCTTAGCTTGGAAAGGTCCTTAACTATCCCCTTCTTGCTAAGTTTAGTAAGGTCCCTAAAGTTAAGATGTCCTAACCGTTAATGCTAAAGGTTAATCTCATCTTATTGGGATATGAGACATGTGTCCATCACTTGAGGGTGGGGATCTATGACATAACAATTGTAAGTAGTCCTTACACCTTTGATAAGTATTTTACCATTGTGAGGTTCCTTGATGGCACACCCATCTTTGCTAAATTATAAAAGGAATCCGTTGTCACAAATGTGACTAATACTCACGAAGTTGTGCTTCCTTACACATATAATACTTCAATGAGTTATGGAATACTAGGGGTGACTATAGGGCCAATGTAACACCCCGTACTATGACACATATATTATTATACACATGTCAAACTTAGAATGTTAACACATATCACATAAATTCTGTACACATTGAATAGGCACGGAAGTCTAGAGTTTTATGAGTAAAACTTATACCTTTGGATAGGCACGGAAGTCTAGAGTTTTACACAAAAATGGTAAGTGAATAGGATTTTTCTAGAAAAAAGTTATGATTATTTTTCCAAAATGTACCAGTGTTGACAAGCCCACAGATTTGGGGCAACTTATTGGGCCCACTGACAAAAATCCCAAATGAATCATAAGATGAAATATATCTTTTTGGAAAGGTCTTGAAGTCTAGTTTTCAACACAATAAATAACGATCAATTCAAAGTTTTCTAGAGGGAGTTGTGGGTATTTTAGTGCAAAGGGATCGAATTTGTAAAAGCCATCCGGATCGATCCACCTGGATTGATCCGATTTTATCGGATTGATCCAAACTTAGCAGATTGATCTGGCATCTCAGAGTTTACAAGAAAAGTGGGCTGAAACATGCCAGATCGATCCAATTTCGCAAAAATTAAATTTTTGAGTTTAGAAACTTCTAATGTTGACCCAAATTAGTGTTCTACTTCACCTATGACTCTTGAGAGATCTATATAATGGATAGAAATCGACCTAATTTGACCTAGAAACCTTAAGAATAAAGAAAGGATGAAGTACAAGAGAAAAAGTTAGGTATTGAAGGATTTTTGAAGAACTTGAAGCTTAAGAACGTTTTTGCACACCAAGAGGTAAGAGAACATTAAACTATTATTTTATTTTAAATTCTTAGGTTCTTAGATCTCTACTACTCTATTTTGAAGAGGTTAAATATAGTTTTTGAACCGGATTTGAATTGTTTTCATTAATTTTGGTATTGCCTAAAGTTTTAAAACAAGACTTTGAAAAAGATAAAATAATTTTATAAGAACATTGTGGACATCGACGTTTGGGAGGAGTTCAGATTCCCCTACCCACCCGTGGTTTTTGGGTCCACTTTTTCGGCACGTGATGCTGGTGCGTGAAAGGTCACTAACCCTTTTACGGGAGGGTTAGGCTTTACTTGGAGTCACCACCAACTCGGGGTTAATCGATAGAGTTGGACATCGGTCCTCCTCTTCAGGTGAAGAGAAGTCTAGACCCAAAGATCTAGGGGTTTAACTCCTAGTACTAGTCTAAGTTCCTGAGATTTAGGGTAAGTTATTTGGTTGCATTTAGGGAAGGTGTTAGGCACCCTAAGTACCTACCTTTTTAGGGCAGCTTCTCTCATTGACATGAGTTTTAGTTCTATGTTTGCTTCCATGCTTGTTTGAAAAATGAATTAGACTGTCCACACTTATTTGATTTGAATTAGGGGTTAACTAGATTTTTCTTAAGCTTAACGCCTGTTTTCACTCTCAACGCCTATTTATTCAATGTCTGAATTTAATTCAGAGGACAAATAGGCATTGGCTAATGAACAGTTCATAAACTGTTCTTTTCCAAGAGCAGGAGACCCCTCAGGGTTTTAGGTCCTTAGAGGGATGATGAACTCCTTTAAAAGGCTTGTTGATTGACTTCTTGGGGTTAGATATTAACCCTAAAAGACAGGAGGGAAAATGAGAAAAATAAGGATTTTTCTGGTTTTCAGGCCTAACACCTATTTATCACCTCAACGCCTGTTTATTCAACGCCTGAATTTAATTCAGGGAAAAACAAGCGTTGGAAAATTTGATCAGATTGGCATCTTTATACAATCTTTTGGGGTAGTTTAGTGAGTCCCAACACTGTGGGACCCATGGTTTAGGTAAGGGAAAGTCTTCTAGGGTTACACTGTGCAACCTTATAGGTTATAGGTATGGACCACATGGAGATATGATCTCCTAAAGTAGGCTAGACAGTCATCTATCTCAAACTTAACGCCCGTTTTTTGGTCTAACGCCTGTTTGCTCAATGCCTGAATTTAATTCAATGAATAAACAGGCATTGGGTACTGAAACAGTAGCCAACTTAGGTTTTTGGGCCACCACAGTAGGCCTAGAGGGGTAAGGTTTCTCCTGGGCCTTAACACTTACCCTAAGGCAGACTAATACTTAGCTAATTTTGAAAAAAAAAGATGATTTTTAAGGCCCAAGCCTGAAGCTTGAAAGCCATCCCAATGCTTGAATTTCCATCCTACGCCAGTTTTATTACAAACAAGCGTTGGGACAGAAATAATGGCCCATAGAGGTGCTGATGCATAGGGATGACTCATAGAGGTCAAAAAAACCTTGGGACAGGTTGGGGAAAATCAAGGCTCCTTGGGGTGGGTATCAGATCTCAACACCTGATTGTGTCCCTAACGCCTGTTTATTCAATGCCTATTTTTTAATTCATAAACAAATAGGTGTTACTTACTGGGAGAAAATCTAGCAGTTGGATTTCTCGATTTTGGAGCTGGTTAGGGTTTTATAAAAATTCTAAAATTAAGTATGCTAGTAGAGGATATATAGAGGAACATCATATAAAAAATTGAGCTCAAGATCATGTATGAAAAATTCACAATAAAATCAACAAATATTCATCAAAATTTGGTCTCAAAAGACCCATTTTTTGGGGTCTGTTTGGGGGGCCATCTCGAGGCCTTCCACAGCCCTAAAATTCATGAAATTAAATATGCAACACTCTACATATGTGTAGCCTAACATGGTAAAATTTGGGTTCAGGAAGCCTTCTATAAAAATCATACAAAATTCTACACCAAAATTGGTAAAAAAATATAAGCAAGTAGAGGTTATTGAGCCTTTATTATATAACCCGACTTAGAACAGGATTCAAGCATAAAATTAACAGCATAACAACAATTAATTGAGATGCATAGGACAAGGGGGAATGAATTGGACTAGGGTTTAGGCTTACCTTGTCTAGGGTTGATGTGAGCTTTGTTAAATCACCTTCTTCTTCCTCTTTCCTTTTTCCAATTAGGGTTTTGGTAGCCAACCCTAGGTATCACAACATTAGGGCTATTTATAACCCCAATTATGCTTCATGGATAGTTGGGATTGATCCTAAGGGCTATTAGGTGGAGGGTGGAGATGAGTTTAGCAAAAGTGAGGTGGAGGGCTAACATTTAGCATGAGATGCATGGGTGACACTTGTGCTAAGGGGTTAGACAAGTGTCTAAGTGTTTTGGATAGGTGGGTGGTTAGGATTAACTTAGGCTAGCTACATGTAGGGTGAGGATGAGAGATGATTAGTTTACATGCATTGGTGGGGTGTACAAAGAATGGTAGGTTAGATGCCATTTGATAGGTGTAGATTAGTTGCAAAAACCAAGGGTGGGGCATCAAGGTATTATTTGGAGGGTCATGAGTGAGACCTTAGGGATGTGAAATTCAGTTCCTAGATCTAAGGGTGAGGGGTTAGGGTGCATTAGAGGAGATGCTCATCCAAGGGTAGGTAATTTAGCCTTAAGGTATGAATAGTTTAATTCCACTAATGAGCGTACATGCCTTAAAGCTTTAGTCCACTAATGTACAACGATTATTTCGTGATTTACCGTACCTTCACTGCGTAACCCCTTCCCATGGCTTTCGGGCTCGGAATTGGGGGAACTCAGTGTCTGGTTTTGAAGTCCTAGATGATTCGGTCGCAATGGGATAGTCGAAACCAAATTACGATAAGGGCAATGGGTAAAACCATGGTTTTTCTATCCTGAGAACGCTCGTCGAACATTTTGGGAGGGAAATGAGATAAAATTGATCTTAGAAATTGTCTGATGAAATATGACCCTTGATTTAGGTGAACCACAGCCTCTGACCACCCTAAATTACGACACTCGAGTTGAAAACTGTGCTAAAAATACCCGTTTGGTCACCCAAGGATTTCTTGACGAGAACTGCTCCTGTATTTTATGTGGGTCTTTGCTTTGAGCTGTGCTTGGAGATATTGAAGTTTGAGGGATATCAGGACTACAAGAACTGACAGACTGATTATCAGATTCTCAGGTAGTCACTGGGGAATCATGAAGCGGAGTCTTTCGTCGAGATCGGGTTTCTATAGTTACTTAAAAGTTGAGAGAAATGAACTGTCAGACTTCCTTCATTGTATCATCTTATGAAATGGTCTTTTGAAGATAAGGTAGAGACCGAATAAACAAGACTGACCTTACCCCATTCTGAGTTTGGGAGAATCTTTGGGAGCATTTTGCGTGACGAATACAGACGAAGCGGCTTGTTCCGTTTGAATGGGAAATGACGGTGTGGGATATAGGGATTTCATAATCCAGTGGGGATTTGATACTTTGAAGGCATTAGAATTATGAGGATGTGGCCACTGACAGACTGAATTTCTGAGTTCGGGTGAGCTCCCGGGAGTCGGTTGATCACCTGGTCTCTGATACAAAATTGCTACTCCTTTTGGAATAAATGAGGGAATCCATTCTGATAAGTTCCACGAAAGCTCATGTCACTTAGATAGTTTTTTGAAGGTTTCGCAATTCCGGAGAGATGGACGCCAACTAGTCATAATTTGGATAATCGGGGAATATGTTGGCTTCATATGGGTGGAACGGGATTAGGACCGCTTTTTGATCTTTTGGGGGAGATTTGAGATTTCGTCCAGACTTAAGATGTCGAAGTCCTTTTCCTATACCTGGAGATTTGAAGCTAAGATCAGGGGTAAGATATGATCATTAACCTTTTAGAATTCATAGGTCGGATGAACCTTTGAAAGCCCTTTCGATGGTCACTCTTAGGTCTAGGTCAACCTAAATTGTGCGGTTAACTATTGCCGGTCTTGATGAGGGTCGACTCTATGATGAATTTCTTGAAGTTAGGAGAGACAAGGGTGCACAGGGCCTGAAATTGTACCATTTTGACAATGAGAGAGGTTCTAGAGATCCTTTGAGAGTCGAGGAGTGAATTCTTTGAAGTAAAAATGGTAAAATAGTAATTTTTTGCCCACGGGTCAAAAATTCAAGAATATGAGGGTTCTTCGTCTATGATGCTTCACAACTGGAAGGCTTATATAGACGAGGAAAATTCCATGATTTGAATGAGAGATAGTGAGTTCTAGGCCTTTGAAGGCAAAAGGGTAAAATGATAATTTTTCCACCTATGATGCTTTACTAATGAAAGGCTTATGAAGGTTGAGAAAATTACAAACAACATGAGTGGGTTCTTGAATACAAACCCTGAAAGTCCTATTGATGCCTTTGTGAGAGATTAGGGTTTGTCTTGAAATGGTGCATTTCGGGTTGTAATGAGGCGTTTTGACTGGTTCATTACGACTAGCCATCTGGAAAGATTTCTTGGGGAATGCCTAACCTCCTAGAGTTTAGGTTTGCTTTTCCTAAGCCAAAGGTGCTTAGAGTCTTGATGCCTAAATGCTGTTACATTGTCTTTATGCTATCACATGACCCGAGTCAAAATTTGGGTGCTGACAAGTGGCGTTATGTTTCTTAGGAGACTGGTTTTCCTCATTTACCAATTCTATATGGTCCTTTATCCACTTGTCTTGAGGTTTTCCTAGCATACATTTCATGCAAACGCCTTTTTGTCTCGCTTTTAAAACCTCAACCATGTACTGACCTTGTGTTTTGATCCTTACTTGGTTGGCTTGGCAACTTGAGTTCTCTTCTTGTGTGATCTCAATATGGTAATTTTCTCTCACATGGAGGGTGCCTATATTTTTTTGCCCAAGTCCTCGTATGGCTATTGATGATAGTCGTATTGATTCAAGGGATTCCCCTGAGGTACACGACTCACATTCTTAAATAACCGATTCTCCTGTTGAAGGCATTTCATATTGTGGGAATCCATATTACCTATCAAGGAATTTCTTCGGCCCTTACTAGAATGTGGGGGCCTCTCAAACCTCTCTCAACATGGTTGATTTAAAGCCTGACCGGGTTGTTTTTAGTCTTATAAAATTTTTTCTTCTCAACCAACCAACCTTTGATGAGCCTCTTTGCTTGGATCACCTACCAAGGTATCAAGTCATTGGTTATCGAGATGAATTGTTGCTTAACCTTACTCCCTAAGTTTCTTCTGGGTTTTTAGTACATAGCTATTAAAATATCTCTCTTCAAACTACTCTCTAAAGCTTTTCCCTGACCTTTTTGAAACTAACCTTTTTCGACCATCAACCGGAAGGTTGTAGCAATTGTCTTAACCAGCCTATCGAATGCATTAAGTTCATTGTCAGATCCTTAGGGCTTCTTACACCATAATTTTCCATGAAAAGGATCCTTCTTGTTTTTTCGGATGTTAAATCCTTCTTCCCCTTGAAGTGATCTCATACTGTAAGTCGTTAATCTCTGTGTTGATAGGAAAATTTTCTTCTTCTTCACTTAGTTCGGGGTATGGGTATCCGAGGTGACTCAGTACATGCCTCAACAAAGAGGACTTTTTACAGAATTTAAAAGGGAAGAAATGATAAAAGTGGAACCAAACTTTGTTGATGCAACAATTGATGATACAATGCAAACGTCTTGCTCAACTCTAGGAGTCGCTAGTCTCTTTAAAAAAGCTGTACTACTCAATGTCCAGCAAGCCAGTGATAGAATCTAAGGAATGAACCAGGTTTAATCCCCTCAAATCGAACTGCGAACTAAGTTAAATCACTCCAACTCCTAAGATAACCCTACTTCTATTCCTATAATTGACATACTTCTACTTCTAAAATAGAAATAAATTTTGACATTGATGTTAAGGGCTTTATTTTTCTATCTCCCGCCTATATAATGAGACAATCAGTTGTGGTAGTTGTAACTCTTTCACGTTGTTGGATGGTTTTTTCCACTTCCTACTTCTCTTCGTCATCATGGCCGCTTTATAATTATGTCGCAACATATGTCCATCGTGGGGTGTGTAGTGATGTTGCCTTATCTGCTTTGTATAAATGATGCCATGTCTTTGTTGCATATCAGTTATCATAACATATGTATTAATTCTAGCTCTGTCATGCATCTTTGTTTGTGGTTATATGTCCAAACTCATTAAAATTCACATGTCATTTGTTTGTAAGCAAATCTTTAGGATGGTGTCAATGATCTATATAAGGTCTTTATTGTTATTTAAAGTTTTTTAATATAAAAAAATATATATATATTATTAAAAAAAAGTGGTTTTGTAAGAGATTGAACAAAAACTCTTGTAATCTTTTCTAAATAGTAAAACTTTCTTTATGATTTCATAATTTTTTTTTTTTTTTACCTTGAAATTTTTCAAATAAATTTTGTGTTTTTATAGTGTACTTGTGGTTTTCTTAGCTTTACTTTGATTATTATTGATTTTTCTTGTGAGTTAGGTTGAGTTTACTCCCACCACCAATACCCATTGAAGGAGATGTTGGCTAAGCATAAGGATGAGTTCTCCACGGGGATTGGGGCTCTTGGAAGTTAGGGGCATGGAAGGCGCTTGGCATTAGTGCCCGCCCTCGGGCACGTCTCCGCAAGGAAGTCCTCCTTGCTGCCGAAGATTGGCCATATGATCCAGAGAGGAAAGAGACAAGGAACAAGAGGAAAGGGCAGAGTGACAGAATAGCTGCGGAGAAAAGAGCGAATATTGCTGAATTGATGACGAAAATGCCGGCAATGTTATCGGATTACAAGAAGTGCCGTGGGAAAAGAAGATGAAGGAGGAGGATGCAAAAGCCTAAGCTAGATTGCTTGGCTCTGCGGACAAATTCTCTCTCAACTTTCCTTTGTGTGGTGACAAATTTGTGTTTACAGGTTTTAATTGAGATGAAGAACTGGCGAGCCTGCCTTTTCCTTCGTTTTTTTGTTGGGGGGTGTAACCGAACCCAGTAGCTTACGCTTCTTCGTTATAAACTTGTTAATACTTCTTCCCTGCTACTCTCTGCTTTTCTCTGAATATTTTCTTTGATTCTTTATTACTGCCGTCGGCCGTTTATCACCTTCGCACCCATTGAGATTCTCAATCGCCTTGCCCTTTTAAACCCTCTTAATAAAGGAATTCTGTCCAATCTGATCGTTTAGAGTTGAGGAGCCATTGCCCAATCTCGTCACCATCCGATTAGATCGCCTACCACTCCTCAACGAAAAAAAACGAACGACGAAACCAGCACGGATCTTGGAAGCTAGATATTAGGGTTCGAATTCCCCAACTCTGCTCGTCACTGCTGTCATCAATGTCTCCTACTTCTCTGCCTTTTGTATTATCTTCTTGGCACCGGAGCTTCATTGCGACAGGAATCAAACCCGAAAGAGGAGGGGAGGAATGCCCTGTTTAGATCACGAGGAATGAGAGAGGGAAACTTTTGTTCAGTGGTGAGCGATGACGGGTTCTTTTTATATTTTAAAGCTCCAGCAACAATGTTAGAAATCAGATTGAAAGGTCTTGTTGAAGTTCAACTATGGAGTTCTCTCTTAAACTGGTTGTTGCTCCAGAAATTATTCGACACCCCATTTCACGAGTTGCACTAGTTTGAAAATCTGAACATTTCCTATTGAAGAGGAAAGGACATACTCAATGATCTTGGGAAGCTCATTTGTTACAAAAACCCCCTCAGAATAGATGGTGATCCATCTAATCCTTTCATGCAAATGAAATCGATTTCCGGGCCTCATAATTCTGAATTGCCGTAATAATAAATAAAGGGAATTTCATTGTCGGCATCAATGAACTAATCAGAGTTCCGTCAATCTTCATTTCTTCCCTCACTAAAAAATGAGTAAACCTGTAAGGTTATGTTTTCAATTTTCATCATAGGGGAGAGAGAGAAGAGGTGGGCATTGGAGTAACCTTTTTAATACTTAGACCCAGCCCAGTCCTATTTACTTTAAGGTGTTCTATTCCACAACAGTTTTTACTAAGTCCACTTAACTTAAAACTCATATTTTCTTTTCCCAAAATACCCCATTATACAAATCTACATCAATCTTTTGAAGAAAAAAAAAAAAAAAATTAAGTCTACCTCACCCTTTCTTTCCAAAACCAACATTACATACTCCCTCCCTTTTATTATTTCTCTCCCAACACACCTCACTTCTTAGGTTTTTTTCCAAATCCTTCCTCTCAACACCTTATTCTGAAAGTTAGGCATTTACAAGAGAGAAGTGAGGTAATAGAGTACAATGGAAGTGAATCGGAGTGAGAACGAAACACGAAAATATGTAAAATCTTTTTTTTAAGTTTTTCGTGTTGTGTTCGACAAGACCAGACTGAACAACCTATGGTGTGCTCAGCCAGGCTAACCGAGCATAACAAGGTCCACTCGACCAGCCCAATCGAGCACCTTATGTGGTCTCAGCCAGACTAACCAAGCACACTTTTGTTTGCTCGGTTAGTCTGACCGAGCACCACATAGGGTGCTCGGTTGGATTGGCCGAGTGGACCCTGCTATGTTCAGGTAACCAAGTCCGAACATAACACAAAAAAATTTAAAAAAATCAGTGAATACTTTTAAATATTTGTTTTATCTATCAATATACAATATAAATCTTGTGATTATAGCCCACCCAATGTAACCAGATTTGCGATCAAATGGTCGTGGATTACGGTGATGAGTTCATCACATACGAGGTAAAAATCAGTCCTTAGTATATGCTAAAAATCAATCCATAATAAGTGAATCAATTGACCATTGTGTTCTTTCTCTCTTTTGCAGATATTCACTAGTCGAGCGAACTTAATTAAGTAGGCAACAGATGTTGCAAAGAATAATGGTTTTGTGATTTTCATTTTGAACTCAGATTCAAGTGGTGCTATTAGAAAAGCCAGTCTGACCCTTGGATGTGAGAGGAGTGGACGGTATAAAGAAGACAAGAGGTTTAAAAACATCGGTGTGGGTGTCAATGTTAAGGGAACAGGTACAAAAAATACGAATGTTTATTCCAATTAAAAGACAGGAAGTTGTCCAGCGATGATGACTGAATGTTAGAAGTTGTATGTGGCGTGCATAACCACCGGGCTACAGATTATCTAGAGGGTCACTCCTATGTTAGTAGATTATCCGAAGAGGAGTACTCCTTATTAAAGGACATATCCAAGAGTAACGGATGACCAAAAGACATTTTGGTCACTATGAAGAAAAAAGATTCCTTCAATATAACCACAATGAAGGCAGAGGCATAGCCTGGACAGACTGAGTTATGCATCTGGGAGCCACAACGACGAATATGTAAGGTTTTTTTTTGTTTTTTCTTTTACTTACAATTATTCCTCATTGATTGATATCTAACTAGTTGTTCCTTATGCTTCCTACAGGGTTGAGAGTCTTCATGCCAGGTTAAAGAAGTAGCTAGAATCTAGTCAAGGAAATTTCAAGTCCTCTTAGTCGAACGTACGCAACATGCTCCTGTTACAGCATACATCAATCAAGGCATAGTTTTAGAAATCAAAGATGGTCGTCCAACACAGTTTCTAGCCTTCCATGTTCAGAGAGCTTCGTGGGAATGTCTCCATCACTGCACTTTAGAAGATACTTAACGAGACAAAGAGGGCTGGTTTTATTGGGATTGACCCCATTACATGTGGATGTCAGCTTAGATACACCCACGGCCTGCCATACACCCACGAAATTGCTAACTATACTAGACAGAGGTGTCCGATCCCACTTCATTCTTTGCATACACATTGGCACAAGTTTGACATGTAACCCACCTTGAACCAGAACCATATAAATGAAGATGATATTCATATCGAGGAATTTGAGTTATTAAAGCAGGCCTACGCACAAGCTAGCAAGTCAAGCAAGGCCCAACTGCTTAGGAAATTGAGGGAGTTGGTAAATCTGGGGAGTACACATATAAAGGAATCGGAGATTAAATCGACAATGCAAGGTAGGCCACCTAAAAATATGGATAAATCTATCCGACGTGAGTCATCTGCATTTAAGAGACTACTGTCAATGCAAAATAGTTACTCCCCGTCTATCACAGGTCCAATGGATGCCAACCCTTTATAGTCGGTGAGACCAACCCAACAGAGGAGAGAGAAAGAGAAGGTAATTAATAGGTTTGTTACTGTGTAAGTGAAGTTGATTTGTCATATCATTGATGCTGATGAATTATCCCTTCTGTCACAAGTCATTCGTCAGACGTCAGTTCGATTCTCGTCATATGTACTTACATCAGGCACTTTCTATATGGCATACATCCGTTTATTCAGCATATTGTAGACGTACAAGCCGATGAAAATTGTGGGTTCCAAGTGATTGCTGCCTTGTTGGACTTGGGAGAGGATGGTTGGTCACAAGTTCAGAATGATTTGTTACATGAACTGGATAGTCATACACAGTATTATAAGCCGATTTTTTATGGATTTGTAGCACCAAATGAGATTAGGTATTTTATTGTACACTTCATGGAAGGTGCATCATACGAGTATTGAATGACCCTGCCAGAATGTGGCTACCTGATAGCCTCCTATTACCATATTATTCTGTACATGTTGAGGGCGCAACAATGTCTAACGTTCCTGCCACTCTGATCCGACCCTATACTTGTTGCCACCCAGAAGAAACTTGATATTGGCTTCGTGAACAATAACCCCTTCGTACAGGTGAATATAAGTTGCAATGTGTTATTAAAGTCAATTATGTTTTGTGTTTAACTTCATTCATTGTTATGTCTATAAGTTTTCCTCTTGCTAGGTCATCCTATCCCACCCATCACGACATATTGGCATAGATACCGAACTGATAATGCATTGGGATGGGCACTACATTCGTATGAACCATGAATTGAAGAATTTCAACTTGTGGTTAGCGAAGATGTAACGACACAGGAGACGTTAGATTTTACTGAT
This sequence comes from Platanus orientalis, assembly GCA_025762735.1. Taxonomy (NCBI): domain Eukaryota; kingdom Viridiplantae; phylum Streptophyta; class Magnoliopsida; order Proteales; family Platanaceae; genus Platanus; species Platanus orientalis. The sequence continues at coordinate 269 of JAOXJP010105621.1, read as the reverse complement.
GACTGGCTGAAACAGAACATACCTTAGATGTATCCCGCACAATGCATTGATTATGCAATTTTGTATTGATGATTTGTATATATAATCGATAGTCATTAAAACATTTTGTATCAACACATTCTTTAGTAATTAATCTTATTATTATTTTAGTTGCGATCTTTTATTTTTTAGGGGCTTTATCCCCATACACAGTCATTTTATTTTATTTTTTTCATTGAGCGATTGCGATATTTTAGTGCGTGATTTTAAAGTATAAAAATGTAATCATA
>JAOXJP010105610.1:0-14259 GCA_025762735.1 Platanus orientalis | reverse complement strand
TCAGACATTGTGTCACATTGTGAGAAGAGACTGGAGTGGTACATGTCCATTCAGACTGGAGATGATTTGAACTCATGGATAAGTAACTTTTTAAATTTCCAAACCAAACGCAAAAACATAAGGACTTATGACTTTCGGGAGTGCTATAAATCATAAGTTGTTAAAATAAATTTATCCAAACGCTACCTTAGCCTCCATTATTAAAACATTGCTAACCAACTTCGCTCCTTCTTCATGCCTGATTCCTTCTATCTATTGGTTCACTGTAGGGTTTAGACGCGTTTCTGATCGCGTAGGGTCATAGAAGGAATCAGGTACCACTACAGTGACATGTGGGCTGACAAGAGGGTGTTTGAGTCAATACACATGGGTCATAGAATCCGGTTCCAGTCGTTCACCTCTTTTCTAAGAAGAATTCAAGAGCGTGTAATGAAGTCGACATGCTCCTTGCGGCTCCACCGTTCAATGATCTCTGGGAAAGGACCACAGTTCCAAGTACCAATTTAAAATTTTATGAACACAAGAAATTATGCATTAAATTAACCAAGGGTATGCTTTTAGAAAAACTACATGAATTAAATATAACATATAATATGTACATGTGGTGTCAATAACCAGAGTGAGACAATTATACCCAGCTTAGTTCAGCCTCATCACACAAGGATTTGGTTCAAGCTTTGCTCAAGCTTGTGACGTTCCAAGCTTATGATTGAGACTATATATATATATATATATATATATATGAAATTATTAACCAGCCGAACTTCTGGCAAGTTGAGCCTAGTTCACCTTGGCTCAGGGTCACTTAGCTAAAAGCTCAATTGGAGGTTCAGGCATAGCACTACGAGCATCAAGAGGCTTAAGCTTAGCTCATTAAGTGTCGAGCTCCAAGCTTAGTTGAGCTAGTCCGGTTTCTTCACAGCAATGTACATATCGGATTTGTGTGGATCAAATTGGTAGGACCCCAGCCCAAACCTAATACAAGGTTGGGTTTGGTGAAGTCAGGTTTGTTAGTTGTGGAGCCTGATATACTCAACCAAGGAGGGACAGGGGATCAAGACACTGGATCAAGTCGTACTAACTTGTTCAATCTATCACAAATGTTTGGATTGATCAAACAAAAACATTGCATTGATCGAACATGGCTGAATCAATCAAACAGAGAAGGCTATTAGAGGAGACACATTTCGATCGATTGAAGACAAATTGAACGATCAAACTGTTCAAACTGCATGGAAGGACAAATCCTTATTTTTATTGAGTGTTTGATTAACCCTACATTCCTTGGGTATAAATATATGTTTCAGACGATTAGGATTGTGTGTTGCGTCCTGAAACCCATGCTAGTAGGACCATGAATTTTGACATATGACAATACATCGTTCATTCATATCTTGTATAATGCTTATGAATTTTTTTCCTTTGTCTTCATTCATCCATACGTAACAGAATTGCATATTTAAAATCATAACCATTCACATCTCATATACTAACCTGTAATTAAAATCCATAATTCTGAAAAATAATCCATAAAACATATCATAACTTTTCCATTCAAATAAACCAATAGTTTGACATAAATTAATCCATCAACTAAAAATCAAATATCAAATTTAAACTGAAAGTAGTAAAGCCTATAACTGAAATAATGTCTCATCAGCATTATCAAAATTCGTCTAAGTCTCCAACCCTACGCATCTGAACTGCTACACAACTACCTCCTTGTGGGCATCAGGAAAAATGAGGGGGAGGCTCACACCTCTCCCGGGTTCCCTTTTTGGCTCCTACCCCCACTTCACCAGCTATGACATCTCTTGTGTTTAGCTTAGTGTTTAATTGAGGGAAATGATGGTTCATTAGGAGGATGTTAAGTCTTGATCACATGGTTGGCTAATGCTAGGCTTTTTTAGGAGTCGCCACCAACTTGGATTTTTCGATGGAGTTAGACATCGGCTTTCTTAGAAAGGAAGTCTAGACCTTAAGGTCTAGAGGGTTAACTCCTAATACTGGTCTGGTTCTCTAAAGAGTAGGGTAAATTGTTTTGTTGCGGTTGGAGAAAGTATTGTAAATGTAATGTATTGTAAAATCCATAAACTATAAAATACATGTAATGTATAGACTAGGACATGAGTGGTGTCATGTTAGAGTCTACGAGGTTCTTGGGTCTAAGCATTATAAAGATCATCATCAAGCTCTAAGAAGACCTCAAGGAAAGCAAACCAGGAGCATACAAGTCATCCCGAAGGATTCACAACTCACTCCGAGTTCATATAAGATAAATCAGATAAAGTGATGTAGTCAAAGTGAATCAAGGGTCCAAAGAGGAGTTTTAAAGGTCTACGGACTCTCCCAGATCATGGAGGGACAATCCCAAGGTATCTATAGCTTTTCCAAGGATTTTGAAGGCATTACAAGGCATTTAGATCAATCTAAGATCGATCCAAACCTCCTAGTTTGATTCAAATTATTTGGATCAATCCAAAATAATTTAGATCAATTCAGGATTGATCCAAGATCAAACCAGCAATCCAAGATCAAACCAGTAACTCTCGGGTTGCAGGTTCTGAGTATTTTTTACATTTGGATTGATCCAAAGTGGAAAAAACACTGTATAACGGTCAAAACTTTAAAAATTCATTTTAAATCAATGGCCCATGTTGTTTGATCATTGGGAAACATTGTAATCCTATGAACACAAGTAATTTTTGTCTATTATAAAAAGGATTGAGCCATAAATGAGCAAGGTAATGGTTCTTGAGAAATCTCCATGTTTTGCAAGCTTTCTTGCTCATTTTTTGTAGATCTTGAGAGATTTAGTTCTCTAAATCTTTAACAAATCTCTCTCTATGCTTAGATAGGTAAATCTATACCAAGAGCATTCCATTGACACCTCTCTAGTCTTGCTAAGGCACATCTCTTGGAGGTAGGGTACAAAGGGTTGTCCAAAAGAAAACCCAAGTGAAGAAAGTGTGGGATTGTGTGTCACATCTTACTTAAGGAGGAGCAACCCACCGGTATTGGCTCAACTACCTTGAAGAGCCATCAAGGAAACTTTGGGGAGCAATAGTCACATTTTGCTCAAGGAAAAGCAACCCCAACTTGTGTGCAAGGCAAAACCAACTTTCAAGAGGTAATATTTTCCTTTAACTTTTATTTAAGTTATTGAGACCTCTCCCGTAGGAGACATTGGTAATGTAGACCCTTAGCTCTTCCGTCGGAGACATCGGGTGTAACTTGCTTGGCTAGTAGACTAAACTTTGGTTTTAATTTTAACCTTAATTTTAATTTATTTAATCTTAATAAAATTATATAGCTCGGTGGTGAGTTTTTGAGAGTGGATGTAGACCGTTGTGCAGAATTACTATACATCTTGTATATATTGTGATTGCTTGTAGTTTGCCTTACATTTAGCTTTTAAATTGTTTATCATTGCATACTTTGGAACAACTTCACATGCAATACATAACATTATAAGTATTCATGTGTACAATTTAATTGCAATCAAATATGGGAAATAATTTGGCTAATTTAAATAATAATTGAATTTGGAGTAATCTAAAAAGAATTTTAAAATATCCTATTCACCCCCCCTCTAGGATCAATATTGAAATTTCAATTGGTATCAGAGCGAGGCTACTCATAAATAGTCTAACCGTCAAAGTGGAAAGATCAATTTCTTAGAGAAAGATTCATTAAAGAAATCCTAGAAGAATTCAGAAAGAACACTAAAATGTCTAGGAAAGAAGGTTGGTCAATCTCTACTCCTCCCTACTTCAATTGGACGAACTATATCTATTAGAAAACTCATATGACTGTCTTCCAAAAATCCATGGACCATAAAGTTTGGGGCTCAGTAATAGAAGGCTACACCAAACCTTCCATACACCCAAGTGAGTGGGTAAAGTCTGAAGTAGAGGTTTATGAAACGAACTACAAAGCACTACGTATTATACATCACGCTCTAAGTTCAGATGATCTCTATAGAATAGGCATGTTGGGAACCGCTAAAAAAGCATGACATTTTATTGAGAAGATCCACGAGAGTGTCTCAAACTCATCAAGAGATGAAATGTCATTTAGTGAGGTAAACAATTCACTAGTCTCCAAAGCCCTTATGATCTTTGGTACATCTAAGGATTCACTCAATGAATGTGAATTCGGAAGTGATAGAGAAGAAGGTGAGGATGAATAAAACATCTAAGAAGCCTTCAATAATCTCTATATAGAATATATGGAATTAGCCATGACCACCAAGGCATTTAAGAAGAAGACCAGAAATCTAGCTCAAGAAAATAAAATCTTAAAAGAGTTAGAAAATAATTAAAAGGAAAGATAAATTCTTCGGAACTAAAACTTCATAACATTGATGAAAATCAATCTAAATGCCTAGTTGAGAAGGTTGAGTTACTTAAGATAAATTCTAATCTCTCAAATGAAAATGAAGAACTAAATAAAAGAATAAGGGAGTTAGAATTGAGTTGTTCTACTTCCAATCTAAGGGAAGAGCATCAAAACTTAAAAGAACATAAGAAGAAATCTCATAGTCTCTTTGTTCAAGGGAAGATAAAATTGAAAAAAATAACTCCATTGAGCAAAAAAAGAAGAGTCAAGGGATATTTGAGACTCAACCCAACAAATTCCCAAACATTTAAAAAGGGGCCAAAGAATGTCTATGCAAAAGGCAAAAGTAAGACCAATGTCTTCCCACAAGCCAAGATGTATGATGGAAGATGTTTCTCTTTCAAGAACAAAAATCTTACTCATCATGAAAGAATAAATGAAGTACTTAACCTATTAAGAGGCTATGACTCAACCTTTAGAAGTAATGTCTTAACTTCTAGAAGACCTCCAAGCAAATGCCATTATTGTGGATTGAATGGTCATATAAGAATTAGGTGTATCAAGAGGCAAAGGGACTTGCATGCCCAAAGTTCCCAAGAGTCTAAGAAAATAAACCAGGCTTATTCCCAAAAGACTCAAGATCCAAAAAATCTAAAAAGAAAAAATCAATTTTTAGAGCACAAAAATCATTTTCAAAAGAAAAAAAATGGTCCACCCAAGACAAATCAAGATCCAAGAAACATGGGTTAAGAAGATTTGGGTGAAGAAAGATGAACTCACATCCTATTCTAGAATGAAAGCATGTCAAGATGATATCTTGACAATGAACATGATCCACTAAAGGTCATATGAAAAAGGGCCTTAGATGGTCTAGATTGGATCTGAGCCCTATAGGTAGGATTGAAAGAATCCTAAAAGAATGATCTTAAAAAATTCATAAAAAGGCTAATTAGATGATCTTGGCTCAATGGATAAAGCCAAATTAGAAATCAAGGAATATGTCCAAGAAAGTGGCATCAACCTTGATTGATCACCTGATAGGAAAGCATAAAAGGTGTTGATTGTCCGAAGATCAATTGACCATAGAAAAATGAAATTGTCAATTGTCCGAAGCATGTGTGGAGCTATACTAGGCACAACACTTCCTACAAAGAGAAGACCATAGATACATCTCAAGCCTCAACTTCAAAATCTAAGATGTCTTAATGGAAGGAAACCACATTCTTCTTTTAAGAATAATGTCCCCACTTACAATGAAAGGAGAAGAGATTCTTGGAAAAACAACTTCCAAGCCTCTACATCTAGAAACCCTCTAATCCAATGCTATTATTGTGGCCTAATTAGTCATATGAAAGTAGATTGTAGAAAAATAGTAAATGATTTAAAAGCCAAATCTTATCAACAAAATAGAAAGATGTTGAATAAGAAAAATTCTAGAAAGAGGACATTCTTTCAAAAGAATGAACAAGAAAATCTTGAAAGGAAGAAGAGATTGACTCAATCCAAAATTTTGCAAACAAAACAAGTTTGGGCCAAAAACGAATAATTAAAATGTCTTGTTATCCACAACGCCCTAAAAGCGGCTAATGCATCACATTGGTACTTAGACAGTGGTTGCTCAAGACATATGATGGGAGACAAATTCCTTTTCTCACACTATGTTCTTGGAAGAGAAGGAAGTGTAGATTTTGGGGATGGGAACATCGCCAAGATAAAGGGTAGAGGTATAGTTGAAATACCTAGAGTCCCAACACTAAAAGATGTGTTATTTGTAGAAGGTCTTAAACATAATCTCCTAATCATAAGTCAAATTTGTGACTTAGGATATGATGTTGGCTTCTCAAAGGATGATTGCCACATAAAAGACAAAAAAGGAATTGTTGCCAAAGGTATTAGTACCAGTGACAACTGATACAAATTTGGAGAAGGTAGACCAAACACATGTCTCATCACACAAAAAGATGAACTTTAAGAACTTGTCTAAACTAAGTTGAAAAGACTTAGTTCTTGGTATACCCAAGCTTGGTAGACAAGAAATCCTATTTTGTGGTGATTGTCAACATGAAAAACAAGTTAGAGCCTCCCATAAGAAATTGACTGAAATAGGCACTTCAAAACCATTGGAACTAATCCATATGTATCTAGCCGAACTGACAAGAACCAAAACCTAGGTGGCAAAAGGTACTTCATGGTCATGATCGATGATTTCTCTAGATACACATGGGTGTCATTCTTGAGAGAGAAATCCAATGCATTTAAAGAGTTCAAGAATCTTTGCATAAGATTGCAAAATGAAAAAAAAAACTCTTCATTAAGAGAATTTGTAGTGATCATGGAGGAGAGTTTGAAAATAGCAGATTTTCAAACTTTTGAAATGATTATGGGATCAAACATGAATTCTCCACACCTAAAACTCCCAAATAAAATGGAATAGCCGAAAGGAAAAATAGGACTTTACAAGACATGACCACAGTCATGCTCTCTAATAAAGACCTTCCCAAAAGGTTTTAGGCTGAGGCCATAAACACTGCTTGCTATATAAGCAATAGGGTACACTTAAAGCCGGGTACTTCAAAAACATTATATGAAATGTGGATGGAAAAAATCCAAATTTGAAGTACTTCAAGGTGTTTGGAAGCTCTTGGTATATCTTAAGAGATAAAGAAAATTTGGGCAGGTTTGATTCCAAAAGTGATGAAGGGATCTTCCCTGGTTATTCCACTAGAAGCAAAGCCTATAGGGTATATAACAAAAGAACTTCTAGCATGGAATAGTCTATAAATGTCATCATAAATGACCAACCAAAGACTCAAGCAAACAAGGAAGAAGAGGGATTAACAAACCCTCAAGAAGAACCCAAGTCCCTAGAAAATGCTACCTCATATGACTCCAGGAGTGAGTTCGAGAAAACAAATGATGACGAAGTAAGTCGTCCCAAGGAAAAGAGAATAACCAAGTGACACTCATCTAAAGACATCATTGGAGATCCTGAAAAGGGTGTTAAAACAAGAAAACAACTTCAGAATATCATTAGTCACATTTGTTTTACATCTAAAATTAAGCCTAAGAAAGCAAAATAAACTCTTAATGATCCAAATTGGATCATAGCTATGCAAGAAGAGCTAAAATCAATTCAAGAGGAATGATGTGTGGTATCTTGTTGAAAAACTTGAAGACAAAAACATTATTGGTACCAAATGGATCTTCAAAAACAAGATGGATGAGCATGAAACTGTCATAAAAAATAAAGCATGGTTAGTTGCTAAAGGATATGCTCTAAGTGAAGGAATTGACTTTGAGGAGACCTTTGCTCTAGTAGTTAGGCTCGAGTTAATTCAAATCTTGTTGTCTATTGCATGCCATTTGAAGTTCAAGCTATATCAAATGGATGTAAATAGTGTATTTATAAATGGAATACTTTAAGAAGTATATGTTGAACAACCTGAGGAATTTAAAGATCCTCACATGTTAAATCATGTATATAGGTTGAAGAAAGCACTATATGGGCTAAAACAAGCACCAAGAGCTTGGTACGACAGACTGACCAAGTTTCTAGTTGATCATCAATTTGTTAGAGGGAGTGTTGACAAAACACTCTTCATCAAGAAAAATGATGGTCACATACTCATTGCACAAATCCATGTGGATGACATCATCTTTAGGTCTACATGTGAAAAATTGTCACATGGGCTTACCCATATGATGAAATCCGAATTTGAAATGAATATGGATGGAGAATTTTGATTCTTCCTAGGATTACAGATCAACTAAACATCAGATAGAATATTTCTAAATCAATCCAAGTTTTTCAAGGATCTAGTGTCCAAGTTTGGACTTTTGGAGTCCAAACATGTTGATACTCCAATCAGCACTAGCGAGAAAATTACTAAGAATCTCGATGGAGTTGATGTTGATCCTATAGGATATAGGAGTATCATAGGGAGTTTGTTATACTTAACAACAAGTAGACCTGACATTTCCTTGAGTGTAGGTACCTGTGCAAGATATCAGGTAATACTAAAGGAATCACATTTGAAAGCAGCCAAGAGAGTAAATTCAATATGTCTATGAGATAATCAAGTTCGGCTCTGGTACTCATTTGATACCACACTAGTGTTAGCTGGCAATTCAGATGCCAATTGGGCAATCAATGCTGATGACCGTAAAAGCACAAGTGGTAGATGCTTTTATGTGAGAAAATGTCTTATTTCGTGGCATTCCATATCACTATCGATAGTCGAGGCAGAATATATTGTCATAGGGAGTGGATGTACATAACTGCTATGGATAAAGTAGATGCTTGCGGATTATGAGTTATCTCAGTCTATGATGAATCTATTCATCGATAACTCAAGTGCAATCTAAATTTCTAGAAATCTAGTCCAACACTGTAGAACTAAGCATATTGATATTCGTCACTATTTCATTCGTGAATTAGTTAAAGAGAAAACAATATCTCTAGAGCATGTATCGACTGAGGAACAACTGGCGGATATCCTCATAAACGCCTTGGACTCAAAAATATTTGAATATCTTCGAGGCATGATGGGAATGTGTTCCATATAAAGACAATTCATAAAATGACCTAAATTGATTAGAATACATATATTTGGGGTAAAGTGAGGTTAACTGAGCAAAAATATGGTAATCTGGGAGTTTTTGATCAAAAGATTCTATTTTGGATCGATCCAAATTGGTGATATGCATGGGAAATGAACTGTTTCTCGACTATAAAAAGAGGGGAATGATCCTAGTTCAATCCTAGATCAAACTAAGATCAATCCACAGCCCATTTTTCTCTTTCCCCTCCTTTTTTTGTTGGATTTTTTAATCTACCACTCTGACACCATGTCAAAGCGTGATTTGAGGAAAGCTCCTCTATGTGAGAAAGAGTAGGTCAAATGCCCTAGAACGTCTTCCACAAACTATGAAGCATTGAGGAACTCCATTGCCTTCCATAACTATACAAACATCTTCTCGAAGAAGTGGATCTTCATTAAGAGATTTGTGAAGCAGACAACCCTCTATGACTTCATAATAGGCACAATGATTCCAAATAACAGGTGGTTGTAACTCACTGTCATCAAAGGCAATGTGCAACAAGAAGCCATTGACTACACTCGTCTATCCTTTGAGACCGAGACCTATGGAGTTCGCATGCTTATTAGGCCAAACCGGATTGCCATGCTGTTGGGGATTGCTTGCCCCACAGCTAATGTCGTTGTCTTTCCCAACCAGGGGATTGACAAAGCTCGCATCTCTGAGCTTTTATAGAGAGAGGGAAACTCATGGTTTGGGAAATTACAAATCACTGAGTGTTGTATGGTGGCAAGGGTGCTTGATATCATCCTTGTACACAATCTACTATAGACGACGCACAAGACTGCCATGACAAATGATAAGGTGCATCTAGTTGCTAGCTTAATGGAGGACAAGTCCATTGACGTCCCGACCATCATGTGCCAGGTTATGCTACAGTCCTCCATTGACAATGAGACAAAGAGGGGTCTGTCATATGGAGTGCTAGTCACTCAGATTCTGGAGCAGTACAATGTCACATTCCCCAAGGATGCCATGACTCTTCCCTAGGGCCTTCCGATTGATGATGCTACATTAAGAGAATAGAAGGTCAGAGGCAAGTTGCACCATAAGCAGTTCAGGCAGTTGGAGAAGCAACTTAGCCTGCCCTTGCTCTTGTTCATGTTCCTACACAAGCAAAGGTTCCACCACCAACTTTAGAGCCTACAACAGTTGGTACTTTCGCATCTATACCCCAGCTCCTACCTCCTCCGTAACTACAACCCCGACACTTTCAATGACTCTACTTCCTATACTCTTGGCCCTGAACCGAGATATTCATGGTGATTGTGGGTGCATTCTCAGGTGCTCTAATTGCCTAGGGAAGAAGGTAGAAAGCATAGATCAATGGCTTGTCCACATTGAGGGCATTGTTGATTGCTTTAGAGCCCCAACACTTAGAGTTATCCTTGACATTCTCACTAACGATGAGGATGCATAGAGCTTATAGTTTTTCATTTTGTAGAGTTTTGTTGTATTCCTTATCATTTTGAAAATTAGCTTTGTAAATCTTTTGGAAATTAATGAAAATATCATTTTTTTGCTATAACATACATTGTATGGTAGGCTATCTCTCTATACTTATGATATCCTCTATGGTATGCAGTTAATATAAAATCTTTGGTATCCATGACAAAAAGGGGGAGCGTTAACCAAAAAAATGAAAATTATTTGAAAATTTTGAAAATCAAAGCCAATTTTGAACTAAAATTGGGATATCCTACTCAGGGGGAGTAAAAATGAATTGCCAAAGTTAGGGGGAGCAAAACATAAAGATTAATGGAACTTTACAATTCATTAACATAAGAAATGATCAAGTGAAATTTCTTAAGACTGTTTATGCTAAACTCATAATCACTTGCACTTATGCTCATGTATTGTACTTGTCACTTCACTTCATGGGCATATGCATTTCATTACATTCATTTACTTGCTTTTGTTCTCATTGTAATTTATCATTTAGCTAGACTAATCTTGGTATGAGAAATGTATACTTTTGTCAAATGAGTTTTAGGAACTTAAAGCTAAAGCACATTGCAAATGAAGATCAATCAATAAAAAGCCCAAGAATGTACCAAGGGGGAGAGCCAAAGAAGTTCATTGAAGATTTATGGCTAATGTTGAAGTCCATGAAATCATTGTAATATTCATTTTGTACTTCATTTTCATGTATTTTAGATTTTGTCATGGAATTCCCAAAGGGGGAGATTGTAAATGTAATGCCTTTTAAATTTCATGAACTGTAAAATACATGTATTATATAGACTAGGACATGAGTGGTGTCATGTTAGAGTCTAGAAGGTTCTTGGTCTTAAAGCATTATGCAGATCATTGAGTAGTATTAAGAAGTCCTCAAGGAAAGAAAACCGGAAGCATACAAGTCATCCCAAAGGGTTCACACTTCATTCCAAACTCTTATAAGGTAAATCAGGCAAAGTGGCATGGCCACGGTGAATCAATGGTCCATAAAGGGTGTATAAAGGTCTTTGTAGCCTTTCCAAGGTTTTTGAAGGCATTACAAGGCATTTGGATTAATCGAGGATCAATCCAAACCTCCCAGTTTGATCCAAGTAATTTGGATCGATCCAGGATTGATCCGGGATCGAACTAACAACTCTCAGGTTGAAGGTTCTGAGTGTTTTTTGTACTTGGATCGATCTAGGATTGAACAAAAGTGGTAGAAACACTGTATAATGGTCAAAACTTTAAAAATCTGTTTCTAATCAATAGCCCATGTTATTTGACCATTAGGGGATGTTCTAATCCTATGGACACAAGTGATTTTTCATCCAATATAAAATGGAGTGAACTCCAAATAAGCAAGCAATGGTTATGAACAAAATCCAAACTCTCTTGCTCTTACTTTGGGAAAATTATGAGAGATTTGGCTCTCTAACTTTTGGGAAATCTCTCTATAAATCTAGATAGAAAAATCTATACCCAAAGACCATTCCATTGCCACCTCTTTAGTTTTGCTAAGGCACATCCCTTGGAGGTAGGCTATAAAGGGTTATCCAAAAGGAAACTCAAGTAAAGAAAAATGTGGGATCCAATAGTCACACCTTGCTCAAAGAAGAGCAACCCACCGGAGTTGGCTCTACAGGCTTGAAGAGCCATTAAGAAAGATTTGGGGAGCAATAGTCACATCTAGCTAAACAAGGAGCAACCTTAACTTGTGTGCAAGACAACATCAACCTTCAAGAGGTAATCCTTGCCTCTAACTTTATTTAAGTTATTGAGACCTCTCTTGCCAAGGACACCGAGAGTATTGACACTACCATTAGAGACACCAGTAGTGCCTTAGCTCTTCCGCTAGGGACACCGGAAGAGTAGACTATAGATCACACCCGCTGGAGACACCGAGTGTAGCTTGTTTGACAAGTAGATTAGGCTTTTGGTTAAATTTAGCCTTGATTGTAATATTTTTAATATTAATAAAATTACATAGCTTGGTAGTGAACTTTGAAGATTGGATGTAGGCTGTTGTGCCGAACCACTATATATCTTGTGTATATTGTGATTGCTTGTGGTTTATCTTTGCATTTATCATTTATATTGTCAAACATTGCACTTATTGATATAATTTCACATGCAATACAATATAACATATTCATAATTCAATTACAATTAAACATTGGGACCAACTTAACTAATTAAAACAAAAATTGAATTTAGGGTAATCTAAAAGGAAATTTTAAAATATCCTATTCACCCCCCCTCTAGGATTAATATTGGAATTTCATAGGATACTCAGGGAAGAACCATGTTGCAACGGATCAGGTTAGCTTGTGAGCCACACCTTTGAGGTGCATGGTTGGAGCTCTTGGATGAGAGATTTGTGACTTGACAAATGAAGTCACAACTTGTCTTATGAGAGCTAAGTGTTAATGCGCATGATGCAGGGAGCAGTTGATGAACCATGCCTACGAGGAGAGATGAATTGGACTGATTTTGAGTGAAGATCGTGCTTAAGTTTGTGTACATTCGCTAGTAAGGTTGTGTTTAAAAGATCATGAAGTTGTAGATGTCTTAAAATTCAGTATAGAATGTTGCTTTGGGAATCAAGGGTCCTAGTGTGGACTTAGCTACATAATGGAATATGCATTATTGGAGTTTTACATGCATATACAACAACTGTAACACCCCACACATGCATTACGTAATGTAGACTTAGTAAATGGATGTACTTATTAAACTGGCGTGACCCAATGACCATAGAAAACCCTAGAGACCTTTGTGATAATGCCCAATTTAGGATTGATAACCCATAGACCTTGGAGGACTAGGGATGACCTCAACCAAAAATCAAGGCCACCTCAATTGCTCTTGCCTCCATGCAAGAGCTCACGGAGTGGTACCCCAAGCGCTCATAGGTAGAGGCAAACAATCATGAGGTGATTTCTAAAAAGTGTAACATTCTATAATTTTGGTTTTTGCTGAGGGTGGGCACTCATGCCCTCATGCAATCGCTCATAGTATGGTCCTCAAATGCTCATGTATTGGGTCAAGTAGTTGTGGTTCCCAGAATTTGAAAAATAAAATGGGAATTTCTCTTTATTTCAAATGGAATCTTTCTAGAAAAGGTAGTTTCATACTATGTGTAATGATACGTTTTGTATATAAAAAAAGGAAAATTGTAATTTTATCACATAAGGGTAAAATTATCCTTTTACATGTTTAAATAGACTATAGAGTGGTTTAGGAACACATTGGACCAAGTTAGAAGTGTAAGGCCTAAGTTAGGCCTCGAACTTGTTAAGTTTGAACGATATCTCGACTTTGCATTTGGGGTACCTTTGTGGGTTCACTGGCACAAATCCTGAGATAATTAAAATTCATGTCATACCTTGATGGAAATATCTAGGAGTTTACTTTCCATAAAAATAAATGGTGTGCAATTATGAGTCTCCTAAAAGAAGTTATACTCATTTTACCACGAGGTGTCTGTGTATTTGGGGTAACTTCTCAGGCCCATTAACACCAATCCTGAGTAAATTATAGTTCAAACCATATACCCATGGAAATATCTTGAAGTCTAGTTTCCAACCCAACAAAAATTTCATAAAAAGGAGTTTTACAAAAAAAATTCCAGAAATATGTTGGATCGATCCGAGACCCTCCGGATCAATCCAATATGACCCATATTATGTTTTTTTTATTACCTAAATTAATTTTTCTTTATTTTGTGGAGTGTGGGACCCTACCAACTCAACCCAAAATCATAGAAATAAAATAAAAAACCCTAATGACCTCATTTACACAAAAAGGGAAAGAGTTAGAGAGGTTTAGAGGATTTGGGAGTTAAGTGTGAGAGTTCTACCCTAAATTGAGTAAGTTTCA
>JAOXJP010105599.1:0-14259 GCA_025762735.1 Platanus orientalis | reverse complement strand
GAGCACTGCTCTAATTCAGGTTACACAGTAAAGGCTCATCAGCATCTACTTGCCTATATTTTTTACCTTCTTCAGTGTCAAATTTTGTATAATTTTTGTAAATGGATGCTTGAGGCCAAATTTTACTATGTTAGACTAGACATATATAGGATGCTCTGTATTTAATTTTATGATTTTTAGAGCATTGGAAGGCCTCGAGATGGCCCCCCAAATAGACCCCAAAAAATGCTTCTTTTGAGACATAATTTTGGGGAATATTTGTTGATTTTATTATGAATTTTCTATACATGAACTTAAGCCAATTTTTTTATATGTCGTTCATATATGTATTTCCTGATATCATGCCAAATTTTAGAATTTTATCACACATTTACGGGGTCTAAATAGCCAGAATCAAATTGGATTTTGGTCCGAGGCCTAACTTATTTTTTAAGGGAATTAAAAAATAAGCATTGTAAAAATAGGCATATAGGAAAATAGGTGTTAGAAATGTATAGGCTTATTATATATCATTGGAAAGAGCTCTCTCTCAGCTTTTCAAATTGACAAACCATGCTCAATTTAAAATTTTGTGGAGAGAGATATGCCCTCTGGAGTACAGACTGTCCAAACCCAAAACCTATTTTTTAATCTGTTAAAAAATAAGCGTTGATAGAAAACAAGCGTATGAACAAACAAGCATTAGAAAAGTATAGGTTTATTATATATGGTTGGAAATATTTCTCTTTTAGCTTTTCAAATTGACCAATCATACTTAATTTAGAATTTCTTGGAGAGAGATATGCTCTCTAGAGTACAGACTGTTTGAACCCAAAGCCTATTTTTTTTATTTGTTAAAAACTTGGCATTAACAGAAAATAGGCGTATGAACAAACAAGCGTTAGAAAAGTATAGACTTATTATATATGGTTGGAAAGATCTCTCTCTTAGATTACTAAATCAATTAACCATGCTTAATTTAGAAATTTGTGGAGAGAGATATGCCCTCCAGAGTACAGACTGTCCAAACTAATGTCAATTTTTTAATCTGTTAAAAAAATGTGTTGATAGCATAAACATGCATTAGTTTAAAAACCAAGCATTAGGTAAGTAAGGCTTATTATATATGGTTGGAAAGATCTTTCTCTCAACTTTCCAAATTAATCTACCACGCTCAATTTAGAATTTTATGGAAAGAGATATGCCCTCTAAAGTGCGGATTGTCTAAACCCAACACCTATTTTTTAACAAGCATTGACAAGGAATATAGGCATTGGAGAAATTCAGGCATTGGGTTCTAGGACCCACCCCAGTGAACCTTAACATTCTTTAAAGCCTATACACAGGCAATAGACATCTTAGAATTCATCCACGTGCTTAGGCACCTCTGTGGGCCTTGCTTATATGCGTTAGGATGAATTTCAGGTGTTAGATATATGAAAGTCAAATGAAACCCAGCTTCAAACCAATCCATTCCATAGACATAATCTAGGGATATCTTCATTGCGAATACCTCTTTCAGCTTTCCTATAATCATAGTAAGGTTGACTATATGCTTGTAATCTCTAAGTGTATCAGATACCCAAACTTTATCTGAAAAAAATGCTTGAGTTGTAGCTACTACGTCAGTGCGACCAGGTCAAGTCAACCTATCCGTTCAATACATTTTAACCCATCCTGACCTTTTACGGTCTTCACCTTACCTTAGGGTCATGTCACAATGGTTCACAACCCAAAGACCCTAAGACTTGGCCATAACCCAATTAGGTTCTTAAAACGATTCACATTGGTATAAAATAGTCCCGACCCCAATTTAGATAACTTGTTTACATTTTGTAGTAAGGCGGAATACTCTATAAGTATACAAACAATCTAAAATGAATCTATCTTGAATCACTCTCATAGTCATACATACTTGACTACCAAGATTGGCACACACAACAAACCCCTAGAACTACATATAGTTTGATTTCGACAAAACTCTAGGAACACATTGAACCATACAAGATTGGGTATGTAGGTAACTTGGGACTATGTCTTAGGTGCAATTGTAATGATCATACCACGGGGTTGATCGAAGACCAATAACTTTATAATTTAAAACATGTATGAATGAGAGAAGACACTGTAAAAAGGTGGGTATTTGGGGTGCCTAACACCTTCCCCAAATGCAACTAAACAACTTACCCTTTATCTCAGGAAAGTAGACCAGTATTAGGAATTAAACCCCTAGAACTTCGGATCTAAACTTCTTTTCACCTGAAGAGGAGAATCGATGTCTAACTCCATCAGTTAACACCGAGTCGGCAGCGACACCACAGAAAAGCCTAACCCTCCTGTAAAAGGGTTAGCAACCTTTCACGCACTGGCATCATATGCCGAAGAGTGGACCCTGAAACTACGGGCGTGTGGGGAAATCCGAACCCCTTTTAAACGCCGATATCCATAGATGCATCATCTTTTTATAAATTTAATCATTTCTTTACAACTTTCCTCCTAGATGATGTGTCATCTCCCTGTGAGTTCAGTTATCTCTTTACAACTTTTATCTAAGATTATGCATCGTCTTCCTATAGGTTCAGTCATCTTTTTACAACTTTTATATAAGATGATGCATCATATCCCTGTAGTTTCAGTCATTTATTTTCAAGTTTTATCTAAGATGATGCATCATCTCCCTATAAGCTCAGTTATCTCTTTACATCTCTATCTAAGATGATGCATCATCTCGTAGTAAGTTCAGTCATCTCTCTACGACTTTCATCCATGATGATGCATCATCTCTTTACAACATTTTTCCACGATGACATGTCCTATCTCTATAAGTTCAGTCTTCTCTTCGCAAATTTTATTCAAGATGATGCATCATCTACATGTAAGTTTAGTCTTCCTTTTACAATGTTCATCCAAGATTATACGTCATCTCCCAGCAAGTTCAGTCATCTCTTTATATCTTTTCTCATAGATGACAAGTCATCTCCCTATGAGTTTAGTTATCGCCTTACAACTTTCATCCAAGATATTCCGTCCTCTCCCTGTAAGCCCAGTCATCTCTTTGCATCTCTCATTCAAGATGATGCATCATCTCCCTATTAGTTCAATCATCTCTTTACAACTTTTCTCCAAGAAGATGCATCATGTCCCTATAAGTTCCGTCATCTCCTCACAACTTTCACCCAAGATGATGCGTTATCTCCTTGTAAGTTTAGTCATCTCTCTAAACCATTCATCCAAGATGATGCATCATCTCACTGTAAGTTCAGTCATCTCTTCACAACTTTCATCCAAGATGATGGGTCATCTATTCGCAACATTCTTCCAAGATGATGCGTTATTTCCATGTAAATTCAGTCACCTCTTTAAAACTTTCATCTAAGATGATGCATCATCTCCTTATAAGTTGGGTCATCTCTTCACAACTTTCATCCAAGATGATGAGTAATCTCCTTGTAAGTTCAGTCATTTCCATTTAACATTCATCTAAGATAACGTGTTATCTCCATGTAAGTTCTGTTTTCACTTTGCAACTTTTAACCAAGATGATGCATCATCTCCTTGTAAATTATGTCACTTGTTTGCAACTTTCATCTAAGATGATGTGCCATCTCCCTATAAGTTTAGTCATCTTTTTTGTAACTTTCATCCAAGATGATGCATCATCTCCTAGTAAGTTTAGTCTTCAGTTTTCAACTTTTCTCTAAAAGCATGCATCATCTCCCTGTAAATTCAGTCATCTCTTTACTACTTTCATCCAAGATGATGCGTCATCTCCCTGTAAGTTCAGTCATCAT
Source organism: Platanus orientalis (assembly GCA_025762735.1). Lineage (NCBI taxonomy): Eukaryota > Viridiplantae > Streptophyta > Magnoliopsida > Proteales > Platanaceae > Platanus > Platanus orientalis. Next base: position 10,489 of record JAOXJP010105599.1, on the reverse strand, counting down.
TTACAACTTTCACACAAAATGATGCATCATGTCCCTATAACTTTAGTCATCCCTTTACAACTTTCATCCAAGATAATGTGTCATCTCCCTATAAGTTTAGTCATCTCTTTGCAACTTTCCTCCTAAATGATGTGTCATCTCCCTATGAATTCAGTCATCTCTTTAAAAATTTCTTCCAAGATGATGTGTCATCTCCCTGTAAGTTCAGTTATCTGTTGGCAACTTTTATCCAAGATTACGCATCATCTTCCTATAGATTCAGTCATCTCTTGACAACTTTTATATAAGATGATGCATCATATCCCTATAAGTTCAATAATTTCTTTGCAAGTTTTACCCAAGATGATGCATCATCTCCCTATAAGTTCAGTCATCTCTTTGCATCTTTATCCAAGATGATGTGTCGTCTCACAGTAAGTTCTGTCATCTCTCTATAGTTTTCATCCACAATGATGCGTCAACTCTTTACAACATTTTTCCATGATGATGTGTCCTATCTCTAGAAGTTTAGTCTTCTCTTTGCAAATTTTATTCAAGATGATGCATCATCTTCATGTAAGTTCAGTCTTCTCTTTACAGCATTCATCCAAGATGATGCATCATCTCCCAGTAAGTTCACTCATCTCTTTACAACTTTCCTCTTAGATGATAAGTCATCTCCCTATGATTTTAGTTATCTACTTACAACATTCATCCAAGATGATCCGTCATCTCCTTGTAAGGTCAGTCATCTCTTTGCCTCTCTCATCCAAGATGATGCGCCATCTCCCTGTAAGTTTAGTCATCTTTTTATAACTTTTATCTAAGAAGATGCATCATGTCCTTGTAAGTTCAGTCATCTATTTGCAACTTTCATCTAAGATGATGCATTATCTCCCTGTAAGTTCAGTCATCTCTCTAAAACCTTCATCCAAGATGATGAGTCATCTCGCTATTAGTTCAGTCATCTCTTCACAACTTTCATCCAAGATGATGCATCATCTCCCTAAAAGTTCACTCATCTTTTTGCACCTTTCATCAAAGATGTTGCATCATCTCACTGTAAGTTTAGTTGTCCCTTCGTAACTTTCATCCATGATGATGCGTCATTTCCTTGTAAGTTCAGTCATATCTTTACAACTTTCAACAAAGGTGATGTGCCATCTCCCTGTAAGTTTAGTCATTTCTTTAAAACTTTTATGCAACTTGATGCGTCATCTCTTTGCAACTTTCATCCAAAATGATGTATTATCTCTCTATAAGTTCAGTAATCTCTTGACAACTTGCTTCCAAGATGATGTGTCATCTCTTAACAACTTTCATCTGAGTTGATGCGTTATCTCCCTATAAGTTTAGTTATCTCTTTACAACTTTCATCCAAGATGATGCGTCATCTCCTAGTAAGTTCAATCATCTTTTTGTAACTTTCATCCAAATTGATGCATCATCTTCCAGTAAGTTTAGTCATCTCTTTACAACTTTCATCCAACATGATGCATCATCTCTTTGTAACTTTCATTCCAGGATGATGCATCATCTCCTTTTAAATTCAGTTATCTCTTAACAACTTTCATCCAAGATGATGTGTCATCTCCCTGTAAGTTTAGTCATCTCTTTAGAAGTTTCATCCAAATGATACGTCATCTGTTGTTTCGATTCTTTGAAAAAATTTAATTTTTGGTTAATTTTCATAAAAATACAGAACATAAACATTATTTCTCCCATGATCAGCATTTGAAATCCTAGGGTTTAATCAAGGAAGATTAAGAAGAATACCTGAATAGCTAAATCGAATATAAGGCGATGATTTGACCTAGTCTTCAAAGCATCCACACTTACTCTAGAATTCTCTACACTTCTCTCACTTTCAGAAAAGTTACAGGACCCCATCTAAATGTGGGTACCTCTATTTATAAAGTATTTAAGTAGCCATAGTAACCATAGGGGGTGTAGGATCCTTATGGGATTCCTTTTCTTAGGTTGTGAGGCCCAGTATCTTTAATTAAGTCAAACTGCATTAAGGACACTATCTTTTATTAATTATAAACTGACACACCACTAATTGCAATAATCTCTATTACATATTGTAATTGAACCCCCAAAGATATGAAAATAACAATAAGGGCCTTCCTAATAGATATTTCACAAATATGTCCTTCCACTTCACAATATTCCTTAATGACCTTCAGGATATAAAATAATCACTGTCTAACCCCTATGGTCATTAGAATATTATCATTAGGAACTTAATGAATCAATTGGACCCAAAACATTTAATTGAGAAAATCATTTTCAAATATATATATATATATATATATATATATATATATATATATATTATAATTTTGAAAATATTTGACAAACACTTCATCAAGAACCACTGGCGCTAGATTTTCAAGTCCAATTAAATCATGTATTTCCTAAACTGAATATTCTCCCATTTAAGGGCAGTGGATTCCTTGTTGGGAACTTGTATCCTCCCAAGTATCATGTAGGCTATCCAAATTACACATTATATAGCCTCCAATTAGGCATCACTGGTTGGTAGCTCAAAATAACTAACATAATAATTTAGAGAAATACAGACCCCTCAGGTCTAAGGACGAGTCTGTAAATATGAACAACACTTATCTTGACAGTGATGTTTTACCAAGTATGCTCATCATAGATCCCTTTAATGCATTTATATAATGCACTCACATGCAAGCTTAGAGTCTCACTCCAGTGACTGAGATTACATTACTCCATCATATGGTAGCTCTACATGTAGTAGCCCTATAAGTGATGTGTCCAGCATCACCCATAGCTACAAATTTTCAGGTCTACAAGAACTGGATAATCAAATATCTCCACACATTCCAATGTGTTTAACATCCTACTATGTTACATGAGGACCACCTATTTCATCTCATGAAATCAAATATTTACCCATATAAAGAAACAAATTCATGTGATGATAGAATAAATAGTTTTTATTAATTAAATAATTAATTAATCATGCTTATATTTTATGTGAATGGCTTTGTAAGGACACATATTTCCAACACAGAGACCATTAGGAAAATGGAAGCATACCGCAGGAGGCAATGTCAGTCCCTTTCAAATTGAAGACACTTATCCCACCGCTAAAAAGATGGAACAAAGCTAAACTGGGTGATCGGTGGAGGAAAATTGAACTTCTGAAGGCCAAGTTGGGAAAATTAGGGTCTTAGAACCCACATTTTCCAAACTCCAACTTGTGGCATGCATATTAATTGGAATTAGATACGTTGCTTCGAGACGAAGAAGTTATGTGGGCTCAAAAATCCCAGATTAATTGGTTGAAGTCATGGGATAAAAATACAAGATTTTTCCTCCTGTCAACACTTATTCGTAGACAAAGGAACACACTCACATGCATTCGGGACTGCGAAGGAAATTATATATCTTGTGAGGGAAAAAAATATTTCGACAATTCTTTGTAGAGTTATTCTCGTCCATTATGCCATCTGAAGATGATATTCAAGCCTTGGTGAGTAACCTGACGAAGCAACTTACTCAAGAAGCAAAAGAGGCATTTGCTAAGGAATTCACAAAGGATGAAATAAAAGAGGCAATCCTTGTTATAGGAGCAACAAAGGCCTCGGGCTCAGATGGTTACTAGGCAAGGTTTTATCAAAAATACTAGGAGATTGTGGGTATAGACATAACCAAATATGTCATCCAGGCTCTCCAACAACCTGAGAGGCTGAAAGAGGTCAATGAAACCTTCCTAGTTCTGGTTCCAAAAAGGCCCAATCCAACCAACCCAACCCAACCCATTTTTGACCAATCATTCTATGCAATGTGCTATATAAAATCATCTCAAAGCTGTTGGCCAATATGTTGAAATTGGTGATCGGTGATCTTATATCAGAGAATCAAAGCGCATTTCTAAAAGGAAGGCTCATCTTAGACAATATATTATTGCCCATGAGATATTTCACCATATGAGAGTTCATAAGTAGAAGAAAGCTCAAATGGCACTCAAATTAGATATGAGTAAAGCTTATGACCGGGTTGAATGGACGTTCTTAATAAAGACTATGGAGGCAATGGGGTTTGACAAAAAATGGTGTGGGTGGATTTATAATTGCACATCCTCTACATCCTTTCAAGTACTCATAAGCGGAGCCCTAGGTCATAAATTTATGAAAAATCGAGGGTTTCGATAGGGAGACCCACTATCTCAACACATTTTCCTTCTAACTATGGAAAGTCTATCAACAAGCATTAACAAGGTAGTGGCAGAAGGTCATATCAAAGGAATCCGTATTCGGCATCAAAGTCCAATTGTCTCACATATCCTATTTGAAAATGATTACCTAGTGTTCTCTAATGCTTCAACTCAGTCGTCAAAATCAATTCGGGATTGTCTTCATCAGTTTCAAAAAGTATTGAGTCAAATGGTCAATTTTAAAAAATTTGAGATAGTATTCTGAAAACGTACACCAGGATCTACTGCAGTCCAAATATCTCAAGCTATGGGCATACAACCAAATCAACACCCGGGGAAATATCTTGGACTTCCTTCTATATTGGGCAGGAAGAAAGTGGAGCTCCTTTCGTTTGTCAACAAGAAAGTGGAAGAGAAGTTAATGGGATGAAAGGATCAAATGCTATCACTAGCAAGTAAGGAGGTCTTGATGAAATCAGTTATCTTAGCAATCCCATCATATGCCACTTCAAGTTTCCTCCTCCTGAAGTCTGTTTATGGTTAGATAGATCAAAAACAACATGCCTTTTGGTGGGGTCAACGGAATCAAGAGAGGAAAATACATTGGGTAAACTGGGATACTATAAAAGTGCCTAAAAAAGTAGGTGGGCTAGGCATTCGAGACCTCACTGTTGCAAATTTTGCATTGCTTGCAAAACAAGGATGGTGGCTATTAACAAATCCCTCTTCTCTATGCTCAAAACTCCTAAAATCTATCTACTTCCCTCACTCTCATTTCCTCCACAACAAGATAAACAAATATGGATCATGGGGATGGCAAAGTCTCCTACAGGGCCGAGACATTCTTCTAAAAAATTGCCTATGGATAGTAGGAAATAAAGAACAAATCAACATTTGGGAAGATGCATGGATCCCCAAGTTGAAGTCAGGTAAATTGGTCTCACCAAGACCCCGTGAAAGCTCCTAGGTCAAGGTCGTAGAACTCATTGCCAAGGACCACTTAAGTTGGGATCTTGAAGCTATAAGACCATACATATCTCAACTTGAAGCTAATGCGATCCTTAGCATTCTGTTGTCAGCACATCTCTTGAATGATGCAATTATATGGAAACTAAACAAAAAGACCTACTTTCAGTCAAATCAAGATATGCAACAATAGTGTGGCTCTGCCTCAGTCTTCCAATTTGCTTTAAAGTTCCAAAGTGTGGACTTCTATTTGGCACACCTCTCTGCCCATCAAAATAAAAAGCTTTATATGGAAAGCGTGTCAGGCAGCACTCCTAGTAAAAGCAAATCTACACCAGCGCATACCTTCCATCCATCCTGTATGTAGTCTTTGTCAATCCATAGATGAGACTGAAATGTTATAAAAGTGATCCTAGAGGGGGGTGAATAGGATTTATAAATTAAATTTCCCTTTCTTAATTTACCTTGTGATTGTTATTAATTCTTTTTCAATTTGTTCACATAATGAGTGTGTGCTTCAATGTAACTACTCAAGAATAATATCAAATATATGCTAGACAAGAGTAGTGTAGAGTATAGCAATGGAGAGACAAGTAACCACACAATCACAAACCACAACATAAGATTTATAGTGGTTTGGCACTCGGGCCTACGTCCACTCTTCTAAAGCTCACTATCGTGCTTAGGTATATTTCATTTAAGTACTATTACAATCTATGTCAATATACAAACCCTACTACTTGCTCACAAGCAAGCTAAATAACAACACTCGGTGTCTCCGATGAGTGTGTACTATCTCCGGTGTCTCTAGCAAAGGTTGTCAAGCTTTTGATGTTTTCGGCGGAAGCAAAGAAATAGTAAAAATGAATATAAATGCAAAGTCAAGCAAATATTACCACCATATGGTTGATGTTGTTAGTTGCTCAATATATGAGATGCTCCTTGTTGAGCTGATGTGCCTTAGCTACCTACAAGCTCCAAGTACTTAGCTCTAGTGCTCTTTGAGCTCAGCCAAAGGTGAGTTCCTCTTGGAAAAGTGCTCACCTCAACCTCTCCTCAATAGTAGGAATATAGCCTAATAAGCGAAAGAATAATAGAGAGAAGTGTAGAATAGAAGCTACTAAAGCTCAAAAATATGTAGGCAATAGAGGTTTGCACAATGAAGAAGACTCTTAACATAGTATGCCTCTTAGCTCTCTCAAAAACTAACTTGGAGTGTTGGAGTATATTTTACCCCAAAGGGAAAAGTCCCTTTTATAGTGGGGAGGAGCATCCATGGCCTTAGGATAGGCATATGGCAATTAGGGAGTCATTTGGGCCTTTAGATGAACCAAAATAGGGTTCAAATTTCAAAATTCTCTCTTAAATTTTCATGAAATTTTTTTTCTAAAATTGCCCTCCAAACCAATTTGGGGTTTCGCAATCAGTTTGGGTTCTAAGAATTTTTTCCAAACTCTTACAGCAATTGATTTGGACCTATGGGTTTTGCCCTTGGGAGTGAAAAACTGAGATCCAAAATCATACAAAAACCGATTGTGAATTTCATAATTGATTTCGCCGATATCGATTGCGAGTCTCACAATCGGTTTCGACTGAGATTTTCTGAAATTTTTTATTGGGCTGTTTTCTTTGGGTTGCCCTTAGGCATTCCAATTTGAGCATTCTTGGGGACTCTAAACCATGTCTAGGATTGTTTTTAGACACACAATATGATATGCCCGCATGATATATACCTTCATTGGTGTGCCTCTTCCCGGTACTCTTCATTGGCCTTTGGTCCTTCTTGGCTTCATGATATGAACTTGTGAGCTTACATAGGACACTTACAGAACTCCTAGCACTACCCTTGTGCCCAACACATGCTCATGGGATTGACATACATCAACAAAGACGACCGTTCACTATCTTCTAACTTTCCCTACTATTAAGCATATATGGCGGTAGCTACACCCCCCGAGCTCTGGCTGGAGCCAACATTATAGTTCCTTCTTCCAGTGGTATAAAGACTTGGTAATGCAATGATGGCCCTCCAAAAGATCAGGCCATGATACTTTAGCCAAAATTGCATTGATCAATTAGGTCATTTAGTGCCACAGGAATCAGGTCCTATTTTGCAAGAAAAATCATAACTTGCAAGGTATTCTAGATAATTTTTGTAGGTTGGCCAAGGACCTAGAGAGCATAAATGATCCAAATGCTCAACAAACAAACAATTCATTGAACCAAAAGAAGGAAATAGTATGGCAAGCTCCAAAAAACGGATGGATCAAAATAAACGTTGATGCTGCTCGTCCTACCATGGCTCCAAAAGTAGTGCTCACAACAATGGCTCATGATCACCTTGGTAACGTTCAGGGTTCTGTCACATTCGTTGATGAAGACAATACAATTCTCCAAGCAAAAGCACAAACTATTTGGTGGGTTATGTGCCTTGTGAAACAACTCAAGCTCGAGTTAGTGATTGTTGAATCCGGTTCTCTCTCTGCGGTATCTGCTTTGAATGACGCCTTAGAGACATGTCCATGGGTAATTAGGTATATCTATGTGGATTGTAAATCTCTTATGACTGAGCTAAAAACTTGTAATCTTGTTCATGCCATGAAGGAAGCAAATGATTGTGCCCACAGGCTAACCCAATTGGGACTTTATGACCTACCTTCCTTGCAGGAGGGTATTAGATGGTCATGGTTGTCCTTTTTAATATCAAATATATACAAAAAAAAAGTATCCTACTTTAATACCAAAAAATAAAATAAAATCCATGCCAAAATAGGAAATAATAAATAATAAATAATATTTTGTCTAGAATATACTGTTTGCCTCCTCACAAGGGGTGCATAGGGCCCACACACCAGTGGGGGGCGATAAGTACATCTAGACATAACATTATTTCAGAAAAGTACAATAAAAATTTTCCTTGTCAAAAGCCCCTAATGCGTCCTAATACATTTGGATTCATGCAGCTAGCGCACACACACACAAACAAGTATGTTATCAATTGTTTGCCCTTTTCAAAAGGTTTAAATTGGTTTTCTACATGTTGGCACAAAAAACTAGAACCTTTGTACAAGAACAAAGTCACTTTTTTTTGTTTTTTTGTCTTTTTGTGGTGCCTTTTGCCTTTAAAAAAAGGGAAGAACTATTGACACCCCTAAAATTGTTCACTACACCCCAAAAAAAAATATTTCCTTTTTTACCCCCTCCCCAAAACACCCCTCCCTAAACTACCCCTCTCCCTCCCTCCTCCCTCTCTCTCCCTGACGTCTCCCTCCCACTCAGGCATTCTCTTTCTCCCTCCCTCTTCTTCTCTCTCCCTCCCTCCCTCTCTCTCTCCTCTCCCTCCCTCCCTCTCTCTCTCCTCTCCCTCCCCCTCTCTCTTCCTCTCTCTCCTCTCCCTCCCTCTCCCTCTCTCTTCCTCTTCCTCTTCTTCTCTTCCTCCCTCTCTCCTCTTCCTCCCCCCTCTATTTTTTTCCTGCACGTTCTCTCTCTCCCTCCCTCTCTCCTCTCCCTCTCTCTCTTCCTCTTCCTCTCTCTTCCTCTTCCTCTTCCTCTCTCTCTCTCTCCTTCTCCCTTCCTCCCTTTTTTTTTGGTGGGGAGGCGTTCAAAGGTGCAGGTCCAAGGCAGGGCCCCCTATTCGGACATGGAGGTTCAAACAGGCAGGCACCTGCATGGACGTGGAGCTTCAAACAAGCGGGCACCTGTTCGGACACTTGCTCGTTCAAACCTCCACATCCGAACAGGGGGGCCTTGCCCCAGACCTGCACCTCCGAACTCCCCCCGCCAAAAAAAAAGGAAGGGAGGAAGAGAGAGAGAGAGAGGAGAGAGAGGAGAGAGAGAGAGAGAACGTGCAGAAAAAAAACAGAGGGAGGAGGGAGAGGAGAGAAGGAGGAAGAGAGAAGAAGAGGAAGAGGAAGAAAGAGGGAGAGGAGAGAGGGGGAGGGGAGGGAGAGAGAGAACGTGCAGGGAAAAAAATAGAGGGGGGAGGGAGAGGAGAGGAAGAAAAAAGAAGAGAGAGGGAGAGGGAGGGAGAGGAGAGAGAATGCTGGAGAGGGAGGGAGACGTCAGGGAGAGAGAGGGAGGAGGGAGGAGGGAGGGAGAGGGGTAGTTTAGGGAGGGGTGTTTTGGGGAGGGGGTAAAAAAGGAAAAAAAAATTTGGGGTGTAGTGCTCAATTTTAGGGGTGCCAATAGCCCTTCCCTTAAAAAAAATGCAATCGCATGTTGTGCTTGAGGTGATCATTTATTGATACTTTATTTTGAAAATAGAAGAAAAAATAATTGATAGCCATAAAACTTCGGAACTTTTTCAAATTTTTACAATACAATATATATATTAGCAGCAAAAATTGACATTTTTCTTAAATAAAAAAAATAAAAACCACCAATGAGTGGACGACATGATAACCGCCTATTAGAGAGAGGGAGCGGGGCAGTGGAGAAAGAGAGAGATGCGGGATGCTCTCTATGTATGTTGATGATAAAAAAGATTGAGGATACATTGATACTCAAACGAAATGAAAGTGTAGCTGAAATGCTCTCTACTTTTTCTATTTCTTGTCAACCGAAAGGCCCAAGGATTTAGTATGACCCCCTTAGATCAGCCCAGCATCAAGGGCTGACATATCAGCACTGAAAAATGAAAAGCATTCCCTATAAAGTGTAAATCACTTTTTCAGAGTTGATGTGTCAGCCATGGATCTTGGTCTGACCTAAGGGGTTGCACCAAATCCAAGGCGACCAAAACGGGGTAATGGCCCTTAGGATCCCTACATTGAAGGGGAACACATAACGACAAAAAGTGATTTACACTCACCCCAAAAAGTGTAATTACTTTACGACCTAATGTGTCCCCCCTCCCCTTCAGCATGCAGGGGAGACATTAGGGGCACTTTAAGTGGTGCACCAAATCCTAGCTAGGGAAATAGAGATCTAAAATATATAAAAAAGTACAAGATAAAATAAATAATTATTAGCTTTTGGAAAAGTAGCGAAGTAAATAGATAGTTGTAAATAGAGATGCAAGTATTCGATTATTATCCGACTCTGGTTCATTTTCATTTTCATTTAAAACAAATATGGATATATATGTATCCATATCGATTAAATATCCGTTCAATTAAAAAATATCCGATTATAAATAACCAATTATGGATATACAGATATACGTCACGGATAATATCTAAGACAGATTAAATATTTGGCTAATTATCCGTATCCAATTATTACCCACTATCCAGTTAATAATATATATATATAGAGAGAGAGAGAGAGAGAAAGAGAGAGAGAGAGAGAGAGAGAGAGAGAGAGAGAGAGAGAATGAGTGTAGAACATTGTATCAAAACGAATCAAACA
>JAOXJP010105588.1:0-14259 GCA_025762735.1 Platanus orientalis | reverse complement strand
CAATAGAATTTTGAAGCCTTTCCTCTTATGTTTTCAAAACTTTAATCTCTTCCCCTTGTGTTTTCAAGATTTTTATCTTTACATCCATATCTTTCATCCAACTTCAAAGATCTTCCAATTGTCTGTATATTTAGAATCTCCATGACCCCCACTATAAGGATAACACACTCAAAAAAAAGAACAAGGTGGGTTTCCTAGTGATTTTGTCTTGACCATAATAACACTTATCAACAACCATGAGAAACAAAATAAATAAATAAATTACAATTACTGTGTATAACTATTGAATATACTTATCAATTTTTTTGTGCAAAAATAATACAATCTATCATGATTCTTTTCAGATTTATATGTTCATATCACTGCTCTTTTTTCCACACTTGAATTTAATATTAGAATACTTTAACTCCCGAAAATAGCTGTTAGAAGATGATTCCAAATTCATAGACATTTATTTTATTAAGTATTGGAAACAACTAACAAAACAATCTAAATATAATTATATTATGAAAAATATGGTAAGAAGACCATCACTAACAGCCATAGAAACCACAATCACCTCTATACACATGACAAATAGCCAACCACAATACATAACACCACCCACATTCAACCACCACACCCTCTCATGCAACCTCCATACACAACCCCCCCTCCCCTCATTTAGCCACCATACACTCCCCCCCCCCTCTCATTCAACCACCATACACACTTCTCCCATACACACCACCCCCATCCAGCCACTGTATACACCCCCCTTATCAGCCACTAAACACATCACTAGCCCACACCACCATACGCATGCTACCCATTCAGCCACCATGCACACCACATCCCCCATTCAGCCACCAAATACATCATAAACATCCACCATTTACAATATAATTAGCACAAAAAATAAAATAAATAATACATCATTATAAAATAGACAAAAAATAAAAACAAATGACATGTCATTATAACATAATTTTTATTTCTTGTCTAGGAACACTATACAACCTAATTGCTAGTGCTACACTTACTTAAAGAACAAACCCAACGAATTTGTAAAGTTGAGTTGCTGACACCCACCATTCTATGGGATTGACATATTTATTTTGGTCTCCAAACTATCAACCCACCTATATGTAGAATTCTAAACATCCACATCTTGAAAAAGATAGTTAAGAAGAAACAAGTTCAGCCAATTTTTTAGAAGAAGAAAAAAGTCAAGAACAATTCATTCAATTGATTGTATATAAAAAATAAAAAATAAATAACTAATAATAATAATTTTTAACTCAAAACCCCTCTATTTCAAACAAATTAAATTAGAAAATTAAACATCAAACCCTATTCATGAATCAATTCAACAAATGAGTCAAAATCTAAATATTGATATTTTGAAACACAAAAAATAGATGGGTTGATAGTTTGGAGACCAACTTTGACATCAATGTGGGAACAAAATTGATGATACACCTAATTGAGTACTAAAATAGGTTTTTTATCTATTAGGAATTGAATGAGCCCTAAAATCCCTAACATTTATTCCAAAATTGATTCTTTATCAATTCAGGCTTAAATGAGCTTTAAAATCCCTAATGATGATCCTCAAAATCGAATAGGGCTTAAAATCCTTAAAATTGGACCAAAAAATCTATAAATCATTTAAACCAAGAGATAAATACAAAAAATGGTTAATACTCATAGTGGTCAACGACACCACTTCGAGAGAAAGAGAGTGGTTGGCAACACCGCTTTGAGAGAGTGTGGTCGACAACACCACTTTGAAAAAGAGAGAGAGAGAGAGAGGGTGGTCAGCGACGTAGCTTAAAAAGAGAAGAGTGGTCAGTGATGTCTCTTAGAGAGAGAGAGAGGTTAGCAACACCACTGAGAGAGAGAGAGAGAGAGAGAGTGTGTGTGTGTGTGTGGTCGACCACACCGCTTAGATAGAGAGAGTATTGTGGGTGACAGTTTTCAGAGAGAAGGGTGATTCGTTGTTGGGCAGAGGTAGGAAGGAGGAAGAAGGAAGTGTGGGATACCTCATTAAGGGTTTTTTGGGTTTTTAAATAAATATTTTAATTGAAATAAAAAACGGTTTTAAATAATGGATATTGTGGTCAAAGCAAACCATGGCTAACTTATGTAACCAAAATATTTCTAACAGGGGGTTTTTGGTATTATAGATAGTCAAGGGAGAGACTGTATATTGTTAGATAGTCCAACTGTAATTCACCCATTATTTAAAGTTATATGCATTGTTGTTTAAAAGAGATGTGCAACCTTCACATCTAAAGTTTGAGATTAAATGAAAACATGAAGTGGATCATATGTTGACAATTGAATCTAATCCCCTCACATAGCTTGAGTTTCATGGAAGCAATCAAAAGTATTAAGTGTCAAATGACATGGAAAACCATGGAAAAGAGAATAAAAGAACTACAACTTACTTTTTCCTATTATAGTTCACTAACGTATAGGCATCATGAATTTCCATAGCCTAACATGGTTGCCTTGAATTATATAGAAAAGAAAAGAAAATCCCACAAGAAAAGAATCTTGAGAACAACATGAGAAAATCGACTTTGCATAGCAACCAAATAGCTTAAAAATGACTTTTCAAGAAAATTTTGTCATTGGAAACCTTTTCATGGCAACCAGACAGGGTTATAAGAAATTCTTCCTACTGAGGAAAAATAACACCTTCTCAAATACAAACATTCTTCCACTTCCTATAAAACAAAGACTACATATTCACCCTAGCTTTAGTATACAACCATCTAATACAATGGCTACTCCAATACTACATAATCAGTCTAATTAGACCGTTTGACAAAAATCCAACGGTCTTATTTGAATGATTAATACCCCGATACTCATCAAAAGGCTCGATTTAAGTTGATTAAGATCCCCGATGCACATCTAATGGTCAAATTAGGTTGATTAAGACCCGGATGCACATCAAATGGTCAGATTAGTCTGATTAAAACTCCAATGCACATTCAACGGTCAGATTAGTCTGATTAAGACCCCAATGCACATCCAACGATAAAATTAGCCTGATTAAGACCTCAATACTTATCAAATAGTTAGATTAGTCTGGTTAAGACCCCGATGCACATCTAGTGGTCCGATTGGACTTATTAATACCTCGATACTCATCAAACGGCCCGATTAGATTGATGAAGACCCTTATACACACCCAATATATATCAACACCTATGCAAACAAAATTTGTACAAACATACATCAACACATGTGCAAACATATATCAACACATTTGCAAACAAACATCAACACTATTGATTTCAAAACTTATTATAACATCCCATCAACCACATAAACACTACTACAAACAAACAACTACACTATAAAACCATAAACCTATTGGAACATCCTAAATGTCAACCACCTGTGCAAACATATAACTACACACATTAACTATATAAACCTATTAAAACATTCACTTATATCATCAACCATATAAATCAACCTAAAAAACCTGTATTAGTACTAATAAGTGGATGATATCATCAATCATATTCATCAACTTAAAACACTTGCATTATCAAAAAAGTTTAATGATCACTAATATGTTTAATTACTCAGCACAAAGATTTGACAAAGAAATATGCAAAAATAAAAAACAAAGTCACCATTGTCAATCCTTTGAAGAATCCAATGGAATTTTGAAACCCTACCCCTTGTGTTTTCAAAACTTTTAATCTCTTCCCCTTGTATTTTCAAGATATTTATCTCTATATCTATATTTTTCATTCAGCTTTGAAGATCTTCCAATTGTCTGTATATTTCAGAATCTCCATGACCCCCACTATAAGGATAACACCACTCGAAAAAAAAAAAAAACCAGGTGGGTTAATTTCCTAGTGATATTGGCTTCACCATAATAACACTTATCAACAACTATGAGGACAAAATAAAAAAAAATTAACAATAACTATTTATTACTATTGAATATATTTATCAATTTTTTTAGGCAAAAATAATACAATCTATCAGGGTTCTTTTCAAATTCATATGCTTATATCACTACTATTTTTCCTCACTTGCATTTAACATTAGAATATTTTAACTTACAAAAGTTGGTATTATAAGATGATTCAAATTCCATAGACATTTATGTTATTAAGTATAGGAAACAAATGACAACATAATCTAAATAAAATTATATTATAAAAAATATAGTAAGAAGACCATCACAAACAACCATACACATCACAATCACTATCATACACATGAAAAATAGCTAGCCACTATAAATACCACCACCCACATTCAAGCACCATACACAATCCCCATTCTGCCACCTACACACCAACTGCCCCATACACACTACCACCCCCATTTAGCCACCCTACACACCACCTAATCACACCACAACCTTACACACCACCTGACCACACCACTATACACACCATCAGCCACCATATCCACCAACACCTCTATCCAGCCACCATACACACTACATCTCCCATTTAGCCACCATATACACCGTAAGCATTTACAACCCAATTATTAGTGCCACCCTTAAAGAGCAAACCCAATGAATTTGTAAACTTGGGCTAATAACACCCACCATTCTATGAAATTGACATATTTATTTTGGTCTTCAAACTATCAACCCACCTATATGTGGCATTCTAAACATCCACATCCTAAATAAGATACTTAGTTTAACTAATATTTTAGAAGAAAAAAATCAAGAATAATTCATCCAGTTACTTGTGTTTAAAAATTAGAAATAAATAACTAATAATAATAATTTTCAACTCAAAACTCCTTTATTTCAAACAAATTAAAACCATAAAATTAAACATCAAGCCCCATTCACGAATCAATTCAACAAATGAGTCAAAATCTAAACATTGATGCTTCAAAACCCCAAATAAATAGGTGGGTTGATAGTTTGGAAACCAACTTTGACATCTATGTGGGAACAACATTGATGCTACAAAACCCCAACTGATGGGTTGAGAATTTCACCAATCGAGCATTAAAATAATTAGTTCTTCATCTATTAAGGATTAAATGAGCCCCAAAAATCCCTAACATTTATTCTAAAATTGATTCTTTATCAATTAGGGCTTAAATGAGCCCTAAAATCCCTAAAAATGATTCTCAAAATTGAATAGGGCTTGAAATCCTTAAAATTGGGCCCTAACCCAAAGCATGCAAAACCAAAGAAATAAATGCAAAAAAAAAAAAAATGATTCATACTCACAATGGTCGGCGACACCGCTTTGTGTGTGAGAGAGAGAGTGGTCGACGACACAGCTTAGAAAGAAAAGTGGTTGGTGACACCGCTTAGAGAGAGAGAGAGAGAGTGGTCGGCGACCCAACTTAGAGAGAAGAGAGTGGTCGGCGACACCACTTAGAGAGAGAGAGAGAGAGGTTGACAACACCGTTGAGAAAGAGTGGCTAGCCACACCGCTTAAAGTGAGAAGGCATCGTCCGTGATAGTTTTAAGAGAGAAGGGTGATCAGTCATGGGGTAGAGGGACAAAAAGGGATTTTACCTCATTAAAGGTTTTTTGGGGTTTTTCAAAAAAAATTATTTGAAATTAAAAAAAAAAAAAAAAAAACAGTTTTAAATAGTAGATATCGTGGTAAAATCACACCATGGTTAACTTCTGTAACTAGAATATTTCTGACATTGGGGGTTTTTGATATTATTGATATTTGAGGGGGGAGATTGTTTATTATCAAATCGTCCAAGGGGTCATTCTATAATTTACCATTTATTTAAAGCTATATGTAGAGTTGTTCAAAAGAGATGTGCAATGTTCACATCTAAAGTTTGAAATTAAACGAAAACATGAAGTGGATCCTATGTTGACAACTGAATCTGATCCCCTTATATAGGTTGAGTTTCATGGAAGCAATCAAAAGCTTGAAGTGTCAAGTGACATAAAACCATGAAAAGTAAAATAAAGGAACTACATCTCACTTTTTCTTATCATAGTTCACTAACTTATACGCATTAAGAATTCCCATAGCCCAGTCTGGTTGCCTTGGATTGTATAGAAAAGAATCAAAAAGAAAATCCCACAAGGAAAGAATCATGAGAAAACCAACTTTCCATAGCAACCAGAGAACTTGAAAAGGACTTCTCGAGAAAATTTTGTCATGAGAAAACCTTTTCAGGGCAATCAGACAAGACCACAAGGAATTTTTCCTAAGGGAAAATAGCACCTTCTCAAATCCAAACATTCTTCCGCTTCCTATAAAACCAAAGACCACAAGGAATTCACCCTAGCTTTAGTATAGCAACCATCCAGTACAATGCCTCCGACCCAGAAAACCCCTCGGAGCCGCCGGTCGTCAGTATTCAGATGCATTGGCATCACCATACTCGCCTTAGTTATTCTTACCGGAATCGCGGTACTCATCACTTGGCTAGTGATCAATCCAAGAAGTCTTGTTTACACAGTAGAAGAAGGCTCAATTCATGGTTTTAACTTGAAGAACAACCACCTCACAGCCACATTCAACTTTGTCTTGAGGGCATACAATCCTAACAGGAGGATATCTGTGTACTATGACTCAATCGAGGTGACCATGCTGTATGATGATTATACCATCGCTTTCAATTTCCTCGAGCCCTTCTACCAACCTCGTCGGAATGTCAGCCGACTCAATGTTAAGCCCGAGGCTCGATCGACGCCCCTACTGGAATCAGCTTCTAAGGATCTCAAGTCAGGGGAGGTCGAGTTAGAGGTTCGAATGAAGGCCAGGATTCGATTCAAGGTGGGTATCTGGAAGTCGAAGAAGCGCACCTTGAGGTTGTCATGTTCTCCGGTGGTGGTGGATATGTCTTCATCAAAGATATTTAAGAGTAACCATTGCGAAATAGATCTTTAAGTGTCTCTAAGTTTGAATTCTTGATGTTGATCTCATCGAAGCGTTTGTTTTCTTGGATTTTTTTTTTTGGTTCATTTTACATAGAGTTTTCTATAGTTGTTGCCAATTTGTCATTCGATTTGGCGATCCCTTGACAGTTGATTGTAGTAACGGTTGGGTTGACAGCCTTATGGGCATGTGCTAAGATTGACAATCTCTTCCTCTTCCTTCCAAGGGTTGTTTGGATTTGGGCCCATTACTCTTTTATTTCCTCTTGCTCCTCATTATTTATTTATTTATTTATTGCTAAAGATTGCTTCTCATTATTCTGCCCCATGGGTTTGTTAGTCAGGATCATCTGTAGCTGAAGCCCATGTAACAATGGACTAGCGATCACCACGGGTTGACACGTGACATTTACAAGTTATAAGCATCAAAAAGCGTCAAACTCAAATGTAAATGCCACTTGTCAGGCCATGGTGATAATGTAAATGCCACATGTCAGCTCATGATGGCACTACCAGATCCCTACATGGGCTTTCGCTACAGAGGATCGCAGTGGACCACTACAGAAGATCCCATGGGCTGACAGACAGGCGGGTGTGGCGAGTGCTGAATGGCAGCGCATGCCCACTACACTCAGCTCAGTTATAGAGGTTCATGTCTCGTTTAGATTTGATTTTCTAGTCTTATCTTATAACAGCAATTATTAGGATGCCACAACATCCTGATGAGGGTACTTTTGTCAATACACTCATGTGAAACAATGTGGTGGCCATTCTTGTCCTGACCCCACCCAACAATCCAAATCCGGATTTTTAGGCTTTGCCCTCACATGCCCGAGTTAACTCATAAACAGGCTTCTGTTTGTTGTCAACCCGATCCAATGCAGCCTTGTTGCCGCTCCTGTATGAAATACACCACTTTCTTAGTTATTGACAAATAAGAACCTTTGTCTGGATTAATCTCCTGCATAATAACTATTGCTATAATTTGGTAATAACAAAAGAACAAAAAAGTTGCAGCAAATCCAAACTTGGGGCCGGCCGAGGCCCAATAAAATACCTAGGGCTGGGCTCAGTCCTAAAAAAGTAAAAAATTCCAAAATATGTTGGGCCGAGGCCCGACCTGAGCATGCAATTACTATAACAGGCTGAGCCTTAGGCCTACCATGGCCCGACCTATGCTCACTGCTTTGTGTTTAATTTGGATTGGTGGAAAAAATGGAGCAACTAAAGGCACCTCCAAAGTTGTTTTCCATACCCCCTTACTATCCACCCCCCTTTTTCCCCTTTACACCCCCTACCTACCTAAAATACCCCTCCATCTAATCCCCCCTTATCCATTCAAGTTTTGCTCTACATACCCCCCATCTTATCCACACTCTTTCTCTCTCTCTCTCTCTCACACACACACACAACTCCTCCCCCATTTTTCCTCTCTTTTCTTCCTCCCTTCCTCCTTTCCCTTCTCTCTCTCCCCTTACTCTCCCCTCTCTTGCCATCTCCAACATTGCATCGCCGCTGCCACCGCTCTGCCTGATCGTTGTAAACAGGTATTTTTTTTTTTCTGGAGACCCTGTTCAGTTATACAGGTCTGAATAGGGGTCTTCTATTCCGACCTCCAAGTCTGAACAAGAGGCCTTATAGGGCCTCCAAAAAAAAAAAAAAGAGGAAAAACAAGAAAAAAAGGGAACGTGTATACCTATACAGCCGAACAACGCTTGAGAAAAAAATAAAAACAATTGGTATTTTTCTAGGAAATATTTGTGAAAAAAAAATTGTTTCAATTTTGTGAATTGACAGATATGGATGCTAGCACTTCTCGCACCAATCATCGTAATCGTGTCCCACTGACAGCATTGGTCAAGAGAAATCGTGCCGGTCAAACATTGCGAGTGTTAGAACCATCAATGTTTCATAATTATGTAGACAACAACGACAACTTGATGTATTTATACGCCAAAAACTCTAAAGAGAGTGATGCTTCAAATATTCCTGGGGCTCTGGAAGACCTATCATTGATTCCGAGCTTTGATACACACATTGTTGCGGCAATCTGATAACAAGAGGTATTACATATTGATTGTTTTTATTTATTATTGTCATTCAATGTTAGTAATTTCCAATGTTTATATTTATTACTGTTATTAATATTGTTTGTTTTGATTGTAGGAAAGGGAACCTTTGAAATGCATATCTCACACACACAAAATTAAGGATTGGGTAATGGAGGATCAAGATGTGTCCAACGAGACGTTTAGAGTATTGATAAGTGTTTCTGGCTTATATCCATTGATTTCAGCATCCTACTAGTATGTTAATGAGGTAGTAGTGTCAGCCTTTGTGAAGAGATGACATCTAAAGACAAACACTTTTCACATGCCTTTTGGAGAGATGACCATTACTCTGGATGATACATGGAATCTTTTGGGTATTCCTATTGTTGGTAAGGTTGTATCAACAGGAATCGAGAAGCTATCATGCAGGGTCATGGTCAAGTTAGTGTCTACCCAGCTAGGAATCTTTCCCAAGCAGGCGGTAGAGGAACTTGAAAGCATTTAGGGTCAATCTATGCGGTTGGAGAATGGTTGAGGGCTTTGTTTAGCTAGGTTCATGATATGACTGATGCAACACAGATTAAGTGTGCAACTAAGGCATATTTGTTATTTTTATTAGGTTGTACGTTATTCATTGACAAGTCCGCCACACGGGTGCTTATCATGTATTTTATGCTATTGACAGACCCACCAGAAGTGCAGGAGTATGCATGGGATACTGCATCCCTAGTGTATCTATATCACCAGTTGGGAATGGCGAATCAGGTTGGTATAAAATAGATGATAGGGTACATCACATTACTTGGGTGGTGGGTATATGAGCATTTTCCCGACTTCACACCTAATCGTACCTTATCGTACATTGGGTTTTAGTTGCAGGTGTATAGAAAGACATTTCGAAAGAGACTGGGCCGTTGGGGGTTAATCTGAGGGCTTTGCAAGAGTCTATTGATGCATTAAACGTTATTCAGGTATTACATTAAACTTACGTTTGTTTACTTAAGTTACATAGATCTTTACTTAAGTTATACAGATTTAACTATTAGCTTGATTACTTAATTGATGTTTATTATAACTTATTTTTGCAGGTTCTTTAGCAGCCATATGAAGATAGTCAAGACCAATATCCATTTATGGATATTATATTTTATCATAGCATGTTAAAGTGTCTTGATGTGGTTGAGCCTTATAATTCGGACAAGGTGCTAAGGCAATTTGGTCGGGTCTAGAACATTCTTGGCCCTCCATTATCCCCACGCAAGGCTGAACATGGTGCCTATTCTACACAATATCAGGATGAATATCCATACATTGATCAAATCTGGGAAAGGTGGAGTAGCCACGTGCTATGCCTTGAGGATCGATCCACTCCAGTTTCTTATCCTGGGAAATGTACTTCAAATTACATAGAGTGGTATGCACGTGTATCCCACTCGTACGTGCAAAACCCCACATATTGATCCACCTATGTTGCTGGTCAATCCTCCCAGAGCAGCACACCCTCAGTACTAGTTGATCCACGTCTTAGACGTGCAATGGGCTTTATGAACTTTGTGTGTATGTGTGGGCTCGTTGTACCTTAAGAGAAAATGCTCAGTACATTCCAAGTGGTTCGCGAGATGTTTGGGGATATTGAGATTGATCTAGCCAATGCTCTCGTCGCTCCAATCACATTCTTCTGCAAGCGTCGTAGAGAGGAGAGAGAGATGACATGTATTTTTTTTTGTGATGAGACATTTGTCCTGTATTTGTACAAGGGATGACCCCAGAGATGACATATATTTTAATGATATGATTCATGAGTTAGTCGTATTTATCATCTTATCCTTCTTTTTCTATTCTCTTTGTCATCCGTGTGTGCATTGACAAGCAAACCACATTGTTCTGTGAAATTTTTTTGCCTTAATAATAAAAACTTTGTCACAAAAAAATTCAAGAGTAATTATTGACAATGATGAAACAATTTTTCCGCCCATCTACCCCTTTTCAAATTTAGACTTACTAGCAATTATCTCTAATTGGTGCATTAACTTTAAGAGTATTATTGTAAAAGGTGTTAGATAAAATCCCTAATTTATTATTATTTATTAAATAAATAGTAACCAATGGAATTTATGTATTCGTACATGATTTTGCAAATAGTTTACAAGAGTTTATCAAGAAAATCTCCAATGGTTGCTATGGAAGAATTAGTATGAGATTTAATCTTTAGTAAATGAAATTTTTTTTCCATATCCTATTCTCTAAGGTTCAGTTATAATATGTCGATATGCATGATTGTAATGCATGGAAGTCATAGTGTTTTCTTATAACTAAAAGAACTTAATGTGGTTATAAAAAAAAAATTAAAAATTTAATGATATTTTTTCTTAGTTGGACCACTATTATAGCATGTTTTATTATTAAAAAAAATGATAATTAATAAAGCAAGACCCATGGTCAGAAGGGTTACCCCACTACATCCCACTTTTCTTAATTCTCTTTAATTTTCGATTGCATATATATATGGCCGGAGGCAGAGAGCCTACTAATCTTCACCTCCTGGGTAGGTTCATAGAGAAATCTCAACTAATTATGGAAAGCTTCATAGAGTTTATTTATTATTATTATAATAAAGTTAGCAAATCCTACTTTGCTAAATTAAATAATTTATAATTTACAAATCAAACAAAATAATTTTTGGTAAATCAATGCTTTCAAATGCTGGCTAGGATTAGGTACGAATAACACCGAATGGACAAATGGCATTAGGGCAAACACATCAGCCCAGGAAAAGTGATTTACACTTTTTGGGGGCGCTTTTCACTTTTTGGTACTGATGTTTCCATCCCTGACACCATCTGAACATTGTTTGTTCATGCCTTGTTCGTACTAAATCCTAAGGGTTCAAAAGCATATGCACAAATTAAGGTCCTCTTTGGTCAATATGAAAGGCTGGTTTTCTTCTTACTCTTGGCAAAATTTTCTCAAGAAAAACATTTTGAAGCTGTCTGGTTGCCAAGAACAAGAAATCCTCAATTTTTAAAATTTTCTCACACACCTAACTATTTTCTCGTATGTTATCATTTTATATTCGCACAACTCTTGCCTGAAAATCCGCTATTTCACAAGAAAATTACACTGTTGAGGTTTTTCTTTTTCTTTTCTTGTCAACCAAACACTCATAGAAAAAGGATAGAAAATTACTTATTATTTTATTGTGTAATTTTATTTGCCATCATTTTCTATTCAATTCAAGGCAACCAAACAAGGCCTAAGGTACTCTCAAGAATGTAGCTATTAAATTTTGACTCCTTATAGCCCTGTGCAAGAGGCAAATGCATGTGAATAGCTAGTTATGGTTTTAATAGGTAAGGAAAGAACAAAATGCCTTACACTTGATTAAGTTGGCATTTGACATGCCAAGTCAAGCTATGCTGGGCCTACCATAGCAAATTAGCAAGAAGGATTTTGTCCGCCTCCCTCAACAAATGCTTGGTCCGCTGGGCGTCAGGGGGTGGACACATCAGCACCAAAAAATGATAAGTGTACCCAAAAAATGTAAATCACTTTTCAGTGTTGATGTGTCTGCCCCCGACACCCAGCAGACCAAGCGTTCATTATGGGAGGCAGACAAAATCCTTCCTCCAAATTAGGGACTTTGGGTTGGCCTGGTTCGACTTGGCCTTGAATTTTATCTACATATGGGGATGGTGACTAGGAATGTCAAGCCAAGAGAAAATTGTTAAACCTAACATTGACTCAAGCATTATATTATATATAAGTGTAATACACTTCAAGACTATCCCATCATTCCTTGTATGTTAAAGTGACACATGGGTTGGCTTATGCTTTAGATAATCTAAATATATTATGCTTGTTATCTTATATATTGACTTAGTTATAACTTATTATAGTTATTAGTATTTATATATTATAATATGACCTTATCTTAGTCTTAGACTTTAATATTGACATATTATATTACATTTTTATAAAACGAAAGCAGAAAAGGAAGACTTTTTAAGTATGTCTCGATCTCAGTATGTATGATGTAATAAAAATGATTAACATTTCATGTATTTGATCTCCTTTCTCATTTAAGGAGGGGTCATGAATAGAGCAGGTTTGAAATTACGATCAATTCAATCCTATTACAGTTGCACAAACCCTTCCTACATGCTACAAGTGACCCACGAATAGGAAAAATCCTAGAACAAGAAAGGTAGCTGACCATAACTCATTATAATGAATAACTTAACATGTATTAAATGTCTAATTACCAAAATGTGAGGTTGCTATATGTTCTTCTCGCGTGCCACAAGCAGCACAAACATCAATTTTCCTTAACAAACCTTCACCAAGCCTCCAATAAGCTTTATGTGGATCGAATTGTTTTTTTGTTTTTTGGACATTTGCCTCCTTTTATCTATTCACTAGATAGAGATATGTGAGGTTGATGTGTGTGTGTGTGTATGTGTATGTGTGTTTTATGGTTTATGATTATGGTAGGTGGATCGGGTGCCCTTGAACCAAGCCCATCATTGTCTTTGGAAATTCCAGCCTAAAGGTCCAAATAGGTTGTTAAATTCGGGTTCAGGTTGAGCCCAACCCAAGTTTCCCCTAGGACTCCTATAAGGGTTTATCATTTGCATAAGATAGATTAGGTACTATTACATGAAGTTAGTAGGGAACTAACTAATGTTTATCTGTTAAAGAATCATATTACATGACTGACTGCAATCGAGAACAAGGGAATAAGCAGGAAAAAGACCCTTAAGATTTGGTGTGCCCCCTTAACAAATGCCTAAGGTCTGCTCATATGCAGGGGTGGACACATGGCGCCAAAAAGTGTAAATCACTTTTTCAATGCCCTGTGCCCGCCCCTGCATATGGGCGGGTCATAGGCAGTCATTAAGGGAGTGTACCAAATCCCTGCCATGAAGAAGAAAAGAAGAAAAAGGAGAGAGAGAGATAGCAACCACTCTCTATGGATAGCCAGGCCAAGCTGGGCTGGCGTAGTTGACTATCGTTGGCTTGGGCCGGTCCATAAAACAACACCGTTGGGTTCTCAGTCTAGTGTTGAGCTTCAATTTACATCCAGAGGTGTTGTAGAACTCAACGATTAGCTGGTCCACTTAGGAATGGTAGGACTCCTAATCATATTCCCTTATAACTTGAATTCTGGAAGAATAATAATTCAGTGCAGCTTTTCTCTAAAATATCAGTTTGCTTAACTCACTAAGTAAACGATGTTTAAGACTTTAAACCATTGGTGGGTGGCTCATGCGGGTTGATATCCTCTGCAACGCTCTGCGAGGCAAGACACAAGGGGGTGGGACCCATTCACTTTTGGGGGGTGATGGGACATCCCAAAAG
>JAOXJP010105577.1:0-14260 GCA_025762735.1 Platanus orientalis | reverse complement strand
GTCCACCCCCTGATCCATGCACACAACTTGCGTACGTCTTTTATCTGCATGAAATCGGAGGGTAGTCCAGCCTAATTGACAACCTTACTTGAGCAACATTGCAGGATAGGTAGGGTGAAAATTCATCCCACCTTTGGTGATTGATTACCCATTAAAGAAAAGGTTTCTTCTCTTGATTTCATCCAAGGAAAGTGCAAAAGCAGTTTCACACTTCAATTAAAAAGAGTCGAGAATCAGAGAGAGAGAAACCCTCTTTAACTCAACGGCTACTCATTTTGCTTCTTCCAGATTACTTTGAGCTCAAGCTTCTCTCTGACAATCAAATCGAGTAAACACCATTGATGGATCTCTCAACGAGGCAGCCACACCCTCTACTCTCCGATCCCTCTTCATCATCATCATTGTCATTGTCGTCCTCCTATTTGAAGCTCGACCAGCCAGAGAAATCAAAGGGGACAACGAAGGACAAGGGGTTAAGTTGGTTTATGCCCTTGTTTGTGCTATGGATGCTAAGGTACATGAGTGCTACATTCAACATCATTCACGACTACGACGAGATTTTTAATTACTAGGAGCCCCTTCACTCCTTAACCAAAATCGCCATTGAAGAAAGAAAGTTCAGACCTTTAACACTTACATAATGTGACCTAGAACTAGGCCACTACAGTTAAACAATGGTAAAGTTTTATATCAAGAAATGCTGAAAGGAAAGAAAAAAACCCTAAAAGTGAAAGAATGATAATTATAGCCAACTACTGTTCTTGAAATACTTCTCTTCAATCAGAATTCCGGCATCTAACCACATACCCATTTCAAATCACAATTTCTGCAAAAACCTCTACTGAACATAACTAACAAACTACCATTACCATACCAATTAATCTCAACTCCAAAAATAGATTTAAAAAAAAAAAAACAAATCAAACAAACAACACAAAATTGCATTTCAAATAGAAAATATAACCAGAACATGAGATTTTCTTGCCTGAACTATAAACAAAAACCCCGATTAGAACAAATAAGAACAAAAAAAAAGACACAAAAAACAAAATATAACAAAAAAAAACTAAATACAGAGATAGAGAGAAGATTAGGGATTCGAAACATACATTTCAGGATTGATGAGCCGAGCATAAGAAGACATGGCGATGCCTATGTTACCACTACATGG
The DNA here is from genome assembly GCA_025762735.1 of Platanus orientalis. Classification (NCBI taxonomy): domain Eukaryota; kingdom Viridiplantae; phylum Streptophyta; class Magnoliopsida; order Proteales; family Platanaceae; genus Platanus; species Platanus orientalis. The sequence continues at coordinate 13,089 of JAOXJP010105577.1, read as the reverse complement.
AGTGGGTACGGATAAGGGAAAAGGGGGAAGATTAAGGTTGAATAGAACAACAAGAAAGCTTTCTTTCTCAAGAACAAAAGCCCTCGAAAAAGGAAGGGAGATGAAGGGGATAATGTGCTCATGGGTAACAGAGGGAGAGGGTTTGGAGCTTTGGATGTGAGGGAGAAGATCGAGAAAGGGGGGAAATTTGGGTCTTTTCTAATGGTTCAAGTCGATTCTCGCCACTTCTGTCGACATCTGGTTTTGATGCCCTCCACTCTCTAATCTCTTTATTTTGATTATGAAATAGGGGTTTTGAGATGCGAAAACCCTTCAGAAGCAATTTAGTGCTCATGGGCAGAGGCATAACGCAGGAAGAAAAGCCCAAAAAATGACCGAAGAGTAGCTAGTGTTTCTAAAGCATTGGCTATGATGTATTTACAGGTGGAGTATAGCCAGCAAAAATGTTGGCTATATTGCTTTTGTGGGTAAAGTATAACCAACATTTTTAAAATGTTGTATAAACCATATGTAAATAGCATTTTGAACAAAACAGTGTCTTTATATGTTTATAAAGCATTTTAAAAATGCTATTTATTCTATTTACCCCATTCAACAACATGTTATTATAAAAGCATTGTATAAATTTACACCTTTGACAGCGTTTATACAAAAGCACTGCAAGGCATGTTGTTAAAAACCATTTTTGTTGTAGTATTTGTTTATTTAAGATGAGCCCCTTCATGGGCAAGATTTGTATATACTTTATAGGTAGGTTTAGGCCATTTACTTTTGGATGGACACGATGATATTACTATTTCTACTGCACTGGGTTTTAGTTTACCATTGTTTTTATTATTCCACTGCGATGTGATTATTATTTTAAATGAACTAAAGTGAAGGTGAAAAGATAAGAAAATAAATTTATATGAAAAATGATATGTGAACAGGTAAGAGGGTTGATGTTCCAGTCCAAGCTTGGTTTCTCAGTTATGAGAAACAGGTTCAGAGCGGGTCATTTCCATGACACAGATCCAAACTCAGCCCACATCACAGCCTGTGGATTCGGGTTGTGACAATTTCGCTGCACTTTAATTATCATTCCACTGCGTTATATGATTTGGATAATTGGAATTAAAAAATATTAAAAATAAGTGAACCAAATTTATATAGAAAACGGCAAAGATGACAAGTGTCACATCCAAAAATGGGATCTCCCCACCATGAGATACGAGTTTATGGAGTGTCATCCAATGTTACAAATCCGGATTTGGGTCATGAATATGGGCCACGAGTCTAGGTCATGACACAATCCAAGGATGCCAAACCTATATTTGTTAAAGGTAAAGGTAAAAGAATTACTTCCTATAATGCACTTATGCAAGGACTCAACATGGCTTATATCAGAAAGGGTCCCTCTTATGTGGAAAAAGAGTGTTGGAAGCATCAACATCTAAACATTCTACAACCTTTGTTATGGGAAAAGCTACCTTTAATCAAAAGGGGAAGAAGAGAGTGAACCCCAAAGGAGTCTCTTCTTACACTTCAACTTTCAAAGTCTCTCAATACACATGCTACTATTATGGTCTTTTTGGACATATGAAGTTTAAGTATAGGAAAAGGCTAAATGATTGGAAAGTTCAATAAGAACTAGAACTATAAAGAAGAAAAGAGAAGGAAAGGAAACAAAGACAAAAGCAACTATTCCAAAAAATTGAGCAAATGAACTTCAAAAGGAAAATAGAATTGAAAAAGCTCAAAAGCCTTAAACCCAAAAAATCTGAGTAAAAAAGATATGGGTCTAGAAAGATGACCTTAGGTGCTTTATCATTCACATTACTCTTAAAGAAGAAAGCACATCTAGATGGTATCTAGATAGTGGATGCTCTAGATATATGACTGGAAATATATCCTTGTTTAGCTCCTTTATGGAAGGACAAGAGGAAAGTGTTTCATTTGGTAATAGAAACACTACCAAGATTGGTGGTTTTGGTTCAATTGAAACACCAAGACTTCCTAAACTCATAAAAGTCCTCTAGGTTCAAGAGTTAAAACATTACCTCCTAAGCATAAGTCAAATATGTGACTTAGAATATGTAGTTAACTTTTTCAAAGATAGCTGAATAATAAAGGACAAGGTAAGTGAAAGAGTTCTTGTAAGAGGAATCCGAACACATGACTTTTGCTACATTGTAAAGTCCGGAATCTCCACTGCATGTCTCTTGTCCATAGTAGTAAGGAGACAAACCTTTGGCATCAAAGGTTGGGACATGTGAATTTCAAGGATTTGTCCAAGCTAAGCAAGAAGGATCTTGTTAGAGGTTTGCATTAGGAGTTCTATTACACCTAAGATCATGCTTAGTAAATGGTTTCTTTGGCAAAATTTCTCTCATGAACTAGTGTTGAATTCATATTTGTAATTGGGTAAGTGATGTAAATAGCATATCACACAAGCTATGATACCAACTAGTGAAAATAGTCCACTGTAATCAAAATGCAAGAGAGAAGTCGATGAGGAATCAATGAATCTAACTACAAATCAGGCTTGATTTTTAAAATGTCTGGTGATTTTCTCCTCAAAATAAAACAAATACTAAGAAAACTTTTGGGAATAAAACCATGGTGAGAGATGACTCTAGATGTAGGTGTTTTTTTTTAATCTTTATTTCTTTCAATTATTAACTCTCTAATAATGCATCCATCTATTCAGCCATTATGTAGGCTTTTATAATATTTTAGGGATAACCCCAAAAATAAGGAAAAGAGACATACCTAATCCTAATATACTAAACTCCTTAAACTATAAAAATAAAAAATAAAAAATAAAAAAATTATTCTTAAAAACAAGAAAATTCCCTAGTCTTATCTTAACAGTTCTAAATAATTCCAAAATCTTTAAAAGAAAGACAATCCTAGCAAACAAGAAAGTTATTTCATAATTTAAAGACTCCCAAACATAAGTAACATAATGCCAATATACTCCATCATGTTGCTTTCTTAGAATATAAATCTCCTAAAACTTAAATGATACTCTTTACCATACAAGTATCATCACCTTGATTTTTAATGGTCCAACAATTCCATGAAAACTAGGGTAATTCTGCCACCTCATCATTCTCCCATGATTTTCTCTTATCCAATGTTTTCATGAAAATTGCAACTACGCATTACAATGCATCACTAAATCCAAAAATCATAAACACATAAGAAAAACTAGGTAAGATGCTAATGGGGATTGGGCCCCCAATAGTAACATGAAAAATAGGCCAAATGTAATATATATATATATATACTATAATTTTAGAGAAAAGTTTTTAGTTATAAAATCAAGCCAGATAACAGATTGAATCACATATAATATTTGAGAATACTACACCCAACTGAAAATGAAAAGAAATAAATTGCCCAACAACCAGTATCTTTCATGTTAAAATCATCTAACTAGAGTGCTAAATAGGTTAACCCAATTAGATAGGGTTAAGAAGCAGCTCCTAACCTGATCTAATCCCAAGATCTAGATATTATCACTACTAAGGAATTACCATCTAAGAGTAAATCCTCTCTTCTTCCTGAATGTGACTTTTTTCATCTCTATAAATGAGAGTTTAGTACGAGAAAAACGCAAAAAATATGCCAAAGGAGGATGAGAGTTACTGATTTAATAAACTTGGAACCTTTGGGTTAAAAATGGCAAGGTTAAGGTAGTGAAAGGAACCGACATCTTGATAATGTTTGTGCGAATTATGTTTATTGGGGAAAATCTTGTCTAAGAAATATATAAATTTCTAAGGCCTTAACTCCTACTTACATATGAAATGAAATCCCTACATATGAAATGAAATCCCAAACATGGGATGGAGGTGCATTGAACATATCATAATATCTTCATGTTCCAATTGCATTATTAGATGGACATTCAGTAGGTGTAACGTGACTTCCCCTAGGAATTTAGTAAGAATTTTTTCATTCTAACAAGATGGAAGCCAAATGTGAGTCCAAAAGAATTCATCTTCAATGAAGTATATTGTTGGATTCAAATTCTCAATGTTTCTCTAGATTACAATACTAAGGCAACAAATAAAGATCTTGTAATAAAATAAGAAAATTCAAACTTTTTGGTAAAAAATATTATATTAGAAAGTACATGTTAGTTTACAGATTGATAAATCCCTTTAACCTATTGTAACACCAAATTTCATGCCTTGAAATTAAAACCATGGTGCTCAAACTACCCAACGTGTGTGGACTGGTTTATTATTTTATGTGGGGATTATCACTCCAAGCTTTCCTTCGAAAGCTTGTTAATTATTGCTTCTCTTGAGACAACATACCTTTAAATCGCCCCTCATTTTACAAATTGTAAAAGACAAGAAAAGTACATAAAAGAGAAAAGAGAGGGGAAAGAAAAATAGTGAAGCTTTTATAAATGTATGTTGGCTGGAATATAGCAAGTTTATGTGTACAACATCTCTTTTTCTCAATCATATATTGTGCATGCTTTGGGCTTCTTCATTAACTTCCTAGGTGTACTAAGAGTTTAAAACCATGTTGGTCACAATTTCCTGATGTCACAATTGTAAAACATAGACCTTTTGGGTTTTTGCCCTCTATCAGTCGTGACTCTAGTTTTCCAGTAATGATTGGACCATGTCAGTCACAACAAGCTTAGTCGAGATTGGGCTTGGGCAATAATGGATGAAGGTATTTTGATAAATTGACTTTAGTCACAAATTTTCTATGTCAACACCTATCCTAACCATTCTAAGGGATAAAATGCTAGGTCTAAAGTTGTTATTACCCTATGAAAAATTACCAAATTTCTGTTATTTTTATGATATCTAAGGCCACAACAGAAAAGGATGTGAAGATTATTTTAATGCTCAAAATTGGAGGTTTAAAGATTGATGTTATCCAACAAAGAAGAGGTTTTAGAAAAATCATGAGTGTAGAGCATCTTAGCACAAACAAAGCCAATCAAAGACGAGAATCTACATCCAGAGTAAAGCTTCCACATCACATGTACACAACAAAGGAGAAGAAGTTGATCTTGTCACCATTAGAGCAGAATAGGAAACATAGTCTACAAGTTTGAAATAATTTTGAGTTCAGTCAACAACTCAATGAAGAAGATGAACATAGCTTGCTTTGAACTCATCAAATCGCATTGGCCCAAGAATCGAGGAATGAAAATATTCCAAAACAGGAGAAAGCCCCATTATGGATTTTTGGCATGAAAGATGCATAGCATTCCAATGACTCTTAAGAGTAGCCAATATGAAAATTGACATAAATAAAGGAGTATCTCAAGGAAAAATTTAAAATTGTATCTGGTTGAGAGAGATTAGTTGTAAGGATGAAGGGGAACCAAACCCTAATTTGGAAATATATCACCTAGAGGCATAGTATCAAATGTCTCGAAATGTCTTATATGTCTTCCGACAGATGTGTATTTCTATCAGGACCGACATGACATATTCCTATACCGACATGAAACATTAAGTATATTATAAAAATTCATTTTTTCGTCAACATGATATACGACGTTGACATGTTGAGCAAATATTTCCTTTTCACAGTGTATTATTGTTTAATATCGACATTGTATTGTTATGATAAAAATTATATGTAAAATGATAAATTCCAAAGAAAGTAAAAAGAGGGAGAGGAAGAAGAAGAAATGAATAAAGAAGAAAATGAGGGGAATCTACTTGTTTCCTTATGTTTATATGGTTAGATTATAATATTTTTGTCAACCATTATGTATGCATGAGTACTTTTAAAGAATATTAAAATACAAGTGTACTAAAATAAGCTATCAATGCTAATGAATCTATTTGTTCCCTCGTGCATATGTAGTTAGATTAGAATATGCTTCATAAGTTTCCATGATTTTTTACAATATTTATTTTTGATATTTTTGACATTTTCGATATATATATCTTATTTTGTCTTGACCGGCATTTCCTCCGACATCGACATTTTGAACATTGCCTGGAAGAAGCAATAGATGAAGATATTCCACCACGATTTGCACTATCGGAGTACCACACCTACAAAAATAAAGAAAATAGTCAGAAAACTTATAAGGAAATTGAAAAAAAATAATAAAGGAATGATGGATCTTGAAGGCTCTACAGATAGAGAGAGAAAGAAACCATTTATTAAGGGGAATGAATCAAGTATGGAAGGTATTTATAATGTCCCTCCTTTATAATCGTTTGGCTAAACTTACTATTAATGAACCAATTGGGCCAAGTGAAATAAGTAGGCTGGCTCATATGGACAATGTATAACTGAGATCTATAGATCGCCTAAACAGCCCACCAATCTCTAAAAATTCATTATGAATTTGATTTGACTAGTAAATTGGGCCAAATAGCAATGACAATAGAATTGAGCCTCAATACGTCCCATTCCAGTTTAGAGCTAGATTAAAACCTAACTAAAAAAAATAAGAAGGTAAAGAAACTGAGAGATTTATAAGTGGATATGAAAAATAGTCTAGTTGAAATAAATAACTAAAAAAAAAGGAAAAAAGAAAAAGGTATTTCCCTTAGTGAAGACTCAATAAAGAGTTTGAAGAAGAGTAAACAAGTGGAAATGATACTGTAGCGAACAAGATGAAGCATGGAATCCAAGGGTACATAGAGTTTTTTTCCTTTACTAATACCACATTGAAAACATCTCAAGTACACATTTCTATATTAGATAAAGAAATATGTTAATGTAAGAATGTTTGATGGAAATGTAGATATATTAATGATAATTTGTATAAAATTCGGTATTGGAAATGTAAATATGTTGATGCTAGTTTGTATAGAAATTGATATTTGATATATAATAGAAATGTGAAATCCATTAATGACAACAAACGAGTTCAAATGGCTATCCCTAAATAGGCCCACACTGTCCAATGAAGATATTGACATGGAACTATCATGGAATTAGGCAATCCTAGACAAATTAAAACCCAAAATTTATTATCAAAACTATAAACTTGGAAATTATATTTTTACCTAAAACTAAAATAAATAGATATTGGAATCTATTACATATTGATCCCATGTGTCTATCAAGAAGTTTGGCTTTGATATGAAAGAAAAATATAAATTGTATCATCAAAGAATATTGTAACAGATATATCATTACTGATTTAGTTTTGAGGAGTAGACAATGGATGAAAATTATATGTTTGTGTATATAGAACCATATAAAGGATATAAGAAATACTTTTTAAGATAATTAGTATAGAGAATAAAATTTATTAGGTGAGCTATAGTTTAGGTGATTCGAGTTATATTTGGAATAAATATGATAAAATAAGAGGTAACAAACTAAAAAATTCAGAGAAAATGATGCTTGAGAAGTTTTAGAAGAGGGTGGATTAATTGATTTAGGATATGTAGGTCCACCTTTCTCTCCGACTAAGAGAATACGACCCATGAGTTTGTTAAAAGAGGGATTAGATAGAGGGAAAGCTAATATCAAGTGAAATTGCTATTTCTAGAAGCAACAATAGAAAATCATATATCATTAGGCTTATATCATTCCCTTATAATTCTAAACTTATTACCTAAACAAAATTATTTCTCCAAACCTTTAGATTTGAATGGATGTGGACACAAGAGAAAAGTTGTAAAGGTAAAATTGAAAAAACTTTGAAAAACCCATTTAGTGACTCAAGATTGAAAAAGTTTAAAAACAAAAATCTTATTAATCAACCTCCAGTCCTAAAAAGATGGAATAAAAAACTTCTGACAATATTTATATAATAAAGAAAAATTAAATAATTTATGTAACAAAAATATAACTAAAGATATTATGAAAGAAATTAGGATAATATAAAAGGAAATTGATAAAATTAAGAAAAAAATAAGAGATTTGGCACAAAAGTCACTTGTAAATTAAATTATAATAGGAGATAAACTTTTGAAATTTATCACTTATCAACTTTGAATGGAAGAAACATAAATAAAATAATAACACTCCATGACTTAAATGGGTAGTGGGTCCAAGACCATAGAAGTAAAAAGAATATAGTTTAAGATAATATTTCCCAAATTTCTTTACATCTATGGTCCCTAATGAAAGAAATATAGATAATCTAATAAAAAAAAGAAACCAAATATTATCTAATGGTTCAAAAAGCAATTTGGATTTGCACAAAACAAATAATAAGAAAAGCAGTGTTTGATTTATGAAAACTTAAAGTTCCATGTCTTGATGGTTTCTAAGTGAGATTTTATAATGTAATATATAAGATTATGAGAATAAATAGAATAAAACATAAATTTATGACTTTAATATTAGGCATAGGCAAAGCATGTGATAGAATAGAGTAGGAATTTAAAAAACAAATGATGGAAAAAATGAGATTTAGCTATTAATGGGTAAAATTGATTTTGGAATGTGTAACTTCAGTTTCCTATAATATTTTAATGATGGATCACCTAGTAATAAGATTATGCTTATTAAAGGCTTTAGACAGTTTTTATTTTTCATATGTATGGAAAGGTTTTCATCCTATATGAGAAAGACAACAAGTGTTATACTCCCAAGTTTTAAGCTCCCCCTTGCTCCTAGATACAAAGGCTAGAACATTATTTTTTTTAAAATTGTTTTTACAGATTTAACTCTATATACCCCAACCTTTGAGTCTAGAAAGCATAGGGGAGCAGACAAATTGGGAGTTGAACATTTGCTCCCATAGGAAAAATAGAAAATAGAAGAGAAATAAAAGATATTAAAGAAGAAATAGTCATGCTATGTCACATTTATTGTCTTATATTTATTTAAATAAAATACAGATATAGAGAGCACTAAGAAATTAATAAAAGATTTTAGTAATACATATGGACAAACTAATAATTATGAGAAATCAAAAAAAATATTTAGTAAAAGTACTATAAACTTAGTTATAAATAATATAATCTCAAAATTAAACATAAATCAAGTACAAAATCCTAGGAAATATCTAAGATTACCAACAAATATAGGTAATAAGTCTAAATTATTTTCCTACATAGAAGATAGAGTGTCAAATAATATTCAAGAACAGAAATAGAAACTGCTAACACAAGTAAGAAAAGAAATATTAGTAAAGACAGTTGTTACTGCAATTCCATTGCATGCAATGGCTTGTTTTCTGTTACCTAAGAAAGTATATGAAAAAATTAATAAGAAACAAAGATATTTTTTATGGACAGCATCAAAATGAAAAAAAAAAAAAAAAAAAAAAAAGATTAGATAATATAGGAAGTGAGAAAAATAAAGGAGATGGAGGTTTGGGATTTAGAGATATACGTGCTTATGATAAATCAATATTAACTAGACAAGCATGAAGAATAATACAAAATCAAAATTGATTATGGGTTAAATTCATCAAATAATATTTTTTCTAAATTACAAATTTTTGGATACTAAGTCTTCAAACAATAGTTCATAGTTATGGAAAATAAATTAAGAAAATATTTACTAAAACAAGGTTTGATATCGGAAGTGGGTAATGGTGAAAAGATAAATTTTTTGACAAACCCATAGATACCAAGTATAAAAGAGTATAAAATTAAATCTCCTTAGCCGAATGGTATAATATAATAAAAATAAAAGATGCTATTGAAAATAAAGACTTTTATCTAGAAAGCTTGTAAGGAAACTCTACCAATTACATGGAATCTTAATAGAAGAAAAATTAATGTTGAATCTTTATGTTCACTTTGTAAGAATCTTTATGTTCACTTTGTAAGGAACATAATGAGATCAAATTAAATGGTTTAGTGACATGCCATTTCATAGAAAATTATGATAAGTTTCTGGGTTATAAATAAGAATATTAACTCATGAAATTGATAATTTTCAAGGTTGGATGAAGATATTGCAGGATATTTCAGGTTGTAGGGTTTGATTTTAATAAATTCATTTTTGAAAAAAATTTGAAGTTAGGGTCAAATTTATAATATAAGCCTTGTTAAAAAAACTTTTTGATATTGAGTTCACCCAACCCACCTAACGATTGAACCAGATTAGACAGGACCGACCCTCTTACTAATTATCTAATAATGCTTTATAACTTTATAAAACCAAAAACAATGCCAGGTTTGCCTTCAGAGGGGTTCAGCTCGGGAAGGCTAACACCCAGCATATATTTCAGCGAGGGGTATTTGTATCAATATATAGGGATATTCAAAGCTACATAGTTACAAAAAAAAAAAAAACCCCTACCAACTTTGTCTATCAAGAAGTCATCCTCTTGTCTAAACGCATGCCACGTGATGATGTATATTATAGCAAAAATGCAGCAGTGGTGGGAAAATGGTGTTTTTAAAGGTCAGGGTTAGGAATGCAAAATAATCCACTTAATGTAGGGTGATAGTTTCAAATTTGAAAAACATATAGTAAGACATGGAAGAATAAAAAACGGAAGAATAGAGCACGCAGCAGCGCATGCAGAAATCCTTATATTTAATTTAATTTATTATCATAAGATTGTTTGAGAATAACGAGCTCTCTGGTTTTCTTATAACTTTTGATACACATTTCAAAACCAAAATAAAGAATACGATCACCAGAGAAATTAGAATTAAATATAAGGTTAGGTGAATTGAAATTAATAAATGATTTAGAAAACCGATTATCATTTTGATCCCTAATATTTAGGAAGAATTTTTTTCTTAAAGGATGACCTAAGTTCCAATTATTCTATGAACTCATAAAACTGTAAGTTACAGTTTAAATAAATATATAAAGAATAAACAAAGAATTACATTACTATATATTTCTGCCCAGTTATCCTCCCCTGCCTACAGATTTATCCATGGGGCAGGAGGCTGACACATGTCCCCAAAAAAGTGAAAATACCTTTTTGGAGGGTGATTATCACTTTTTTCGGAGTACATGTCTGTCTCCTGCACAGTAAATAAATCTAGATCCTCTAGGATTCTGCCACGTGGAACGATGATGTGGTTAATCCGGGTTATCCATCAGATCAAAGACCCTTCGGAATGGTCTACTACCACTTTCCATCGCAGTTGTATGGAATGATATCCTCTGTGACATGAATATTTAGGCCGGGCTGGAGCCACCATTCATGGGGCACCATGTGGCGTCAAGTACTGACAATGAAGGTGGGGCCATACACTTTTGTCAGTACTTAACACCACATGGCATCCCATGAATGGTGGCTCCAGGCGCCAGCACAGATATTCAGGATCGCAGAGGATACCAACCCTGTTATATAGCTCACCTTGTGTAATTATCTTCGCTATTACTATAAGTACCAATCCGTAAGAGGTTTTTTTTTTTTTTTTTTAAAGTATCCCAAACAAGAGGGCAATTGAATGTACACAAGTATATATTGAGAAATGCTTCCTACACATGGTGTCCTTATATTATTCTTACAAGGAAATCTTCTTGGTAAATATATAATTAATGTGATACACATGTATGAATAAAATATTAGGACTTACTAGTGGCAAATGAATGACCTAGTCCGGTTCTTACAATAATCTTCTAGGTACTTAGTCAACTCCTCCATGTGATTCCGGGACAGGCATATATATGAAAAATAAAATAAAATTATATTGGTTTTCCCACCACTTCCACTTCTTAGTTACATGGAAGGATGACCTACTCACCAACCTAAAGAGAAAGGATGTTCTGTTCCAGACAGGGGTGGCAATTCATGTTGGCGCATCAGGTTTGTGTTGTGTTGAGGTAAGGGTATAAGACTATTTGGCAAAACCCTAACCCGACCCATTTATTAATTGTATCAAAGTGGGTTGACCTGTTTTGACCTGAAACACGTTTTGGGTCAACCCTAACCTGCATATTTTTGTGTTGAGTCATGTCGGCTTCGCGGGTTATGTGGTAATCCATCTTGGTGAGTCAGGTTCATGTCATGTCAAACCTTGCCACCCTTAGTTCAAAAGGGGGTGTGGGCCCCAAGCACTTTTGTGTGGGGCCCACACCCCCGTGATTGGGTGAACAGTACATCCTGGACAGAACATCTTTTCAGCAATCGAAACCGTGCCCTTTAATAGTAATGATATCTCTACTGTTCCAATCACTAGGGAGCAAATAGCACCACAAGGAGATAAATGTTCTGTCCAGGATTTGGTGTCCAGGACACCAGGGGACTTCAAATGGAATAAAATGGGTAGGGGTTAGATGAAATTTTAAATCCCCGCCCATTTTATTCCATTTGACATTTCCTGGTGTCCTGGACACCAAATCCTGGACAGGACATTTGCTTCCTTTTGTAATACAACTGGATACGTAGAATCACTAAGATGCAACTACTGAAATTGAAGGAAATATATCCTTCTGATAATAATAAAGCGCCCAGACAAAGAAACTTGTTAAGCAACCGCCTAACCTTACCACACCGCGATTCCTAGCCCTAGGAATCTCCTCTCTAAGAGAAACCGTCAACACTTAAATAAATTAAGGAAATACAAGTGATTGCAATATTTCAAATTTCTTGAAGATCCGTGCCCTATGAGAGAATGACAGATCAACACCAAATTGTCTTTTCTTAAAATTTAACGAAACTTCCAGACTATGCTACAATAGATGATCGTAATGTGGATAGCGATAAGAAGCTCATGGATAATTACACTTATCTAATTCCTAATTTTTAAGGAGTATAGGACTAGTGCATATTAAATTGTATAATCATCTTAAATAATGTTTTAACTTATGAAAGCACTTCAACAAAATTAACCTATGTTAGTTCTCCAAGGAATCAAATATCAAGAAAGCCACTTAAAAAGGAGAAAGAAACCTTGGATTAATTGTATTTAACCAAGAATAAAAATTCATGGTGGCTACATGAACCCCTAACAAATAATAATATAATAATAGATCATCAAACTTATTATGGAATAAGCATAGTTCTAAGAAGGGAAACAACTGTGAGAAATGATATGTGAAACAAAATTGAAAAACACCCCTAACTCAGATGGTTTAGCCTGTTTAAGAACAAAAACCCGGATGAGAAACATCTATTCATGTGAGAAATGGATTTTCGAATAACTATGGTAGCATAGCCCTAAGTTTGAAAATGAGTTTCAACTGCCTGGTTTCTCACATGATTCAGCTTAGAAAAAAAAA
>JAOXJP010105566.1:0-14260 GCA_025762735.1 Platanus orientalis | reverse complement strand
TCAACACACCGACATCGTACATTGTGTTGACCAAAAAATAAATTTTTATAATGTACTTAATGTTTCGTGTCAGTATAAGAATATATCGTGTCGGTCCTGATAGACATTGACATATGTCGGAAGATTTTGAAGATATTTCAAGATATTTGATACCATGGTGGTGAGCTTATCTATCTTGCTTTGTATCAATAGGTGGTGAGCTTTCCTATCACTTTTGTGTGTCTTCTTGTTCTACCCGGTATCAAGTTGGTATCAAAGCTTTGGTGATCATGATTGGTCGTCGTCATCATGGACCTAATGTCGATGTACTCCCAGTTGGTGAAAGAGATGTTTGTGATGTCGAAGTTGATGAGTTAAGGAGACAAGTGTAGAAACTTCAGTAACATCTTGAGCACTATGAGCCTTTTGAACGTGATGATTCCATTCAAAATTCAGAGGATGAATCTTCAAATGATGATAGAGATAATGTAAACTCTTTCCATCACACTCGGAGCCAAACATCGATTGAAGAGTCTTTTCCCCACCATCGTGCTAAGAGGGACAATGAGTTTCAACAAGATTATCTTGATGTAAAAGTTGATATTCTAGAATTTGAAGGAATAATGCAACCGGATGAGTTTCTTGATTGGCTACACTCGGTAGAGAGGATTTTCGATTATAAGGACGTACCGGATCATCGAAAGGTGAAGCTTATCACCATCAAGTTGAAGAAATATGCTTTCTTATGGTGGGAGAATCTCAAGAAACAATGAACTCATAAAAGAAGAATTCGCATTGTTACTTGGGAGAAGATGAGGAGAGAGCTCAAGAGAGTTTTTACCGGATAACTAACGACAATACACTTTTCTAAAGTTCCACAATTTCAAGCAAAAGCAGATGTCCATAGAAGATTATACATCAAAATTTGAACATCTTATGATGAGATGTGATATTGCCGAACTAGAAGAGAAAACTATAGCTCTCTATCTTGGCAGGTAAAGGGCGGAAATTAATAATGTGGTCCAATTGCAACTTTATTGGACTTACAATGATGCTGTCAAATTAGCCCTTAAGGTGGAGAAACAACTTAAAGAAGCTCGTGGAAGTAGCTATCGATCATTCTCTAAGGATGGCCTTTCAACAAGAAAAACACCCCCTCCACCAAACCAACTTCAGTGGGTAAAGTGACGTCGGTTAAAAAATTCTCTAAGAATGAAGATACAGTTGGTTCCAATCATTTAAGCCCATCTAATGCCAACTCTTGCAAGTGTTTTAGGTACCAAGGCTTTGGTCCTATTATCTCTGATTGTCCCAATCACAAAATCGTGTCTCTTGTTGAAGAAGAGATAGTTGAAGAAGATGGTGATGATGGTTTAAATGAGGATCTTCTAAACAAAAAAAGGAGGAAGAAAAAGTCACTTATACTAATATGGGTGAATCTCGTCATTCAGTAGAGTTTGAGTGCAGCTCATGAAGAGCATGGTGATTGGCTTCACAACATCTTTCACATAAGACGTATTTCTCATGGCAAAGTTTGTGATGCCATCATTGATGGTGGAAGCTATGAAAATGTGGTGGCAGCCAACATGGTGGAAAAATTGAAACTCAAGATCGAAGCACACCCACAACCTTACAAGCTTACTTGGCTTCACATAGGGAATGATAAACAAACGCTGCCTAGTTCAATTTTCCATTGGAAAGAATTATATTGATGAAATATTATGTAATGTCGTTTCCATGGATGGTTGTCATTTGCTTTTTGGTAGATAATGGCAATATGATAAAATGGTTGTTCATGATGGGTTCAAGAATACTTATGCTTTTGTCAAAGGTGGAGTGAAGATTATCTTAGGTCCTTCCAAATTGGAGAGAACTCCCAAACCTTCCAAAGGAGAGGGAAGCAATTTTCTCTCTAAATCCAATTTTAAAGAAGTGATGAAATAGGCTAATGAAGCTTGTGCTCTTGTGGTGGTAGAAGAAAATGAAGAAAGGAATGATCCCGCTCCCATAATGCAACATCTTTTTGATGAATATTGAGATGTCATCAGGGAAGAAATTTCATCCGGTCTTCCCTTTATGAGAGACATTCAACATTGCATTGATCTTGTGTCTGGTGTTGTCAATCCCCACAAGGTAGCCTATAGAATGAGTCTGAAGGAGAATGAAGAGCTACAAAGACAAGTCAAAGAGCTTTTGGATAAAGCCTTGATAAGAAAAATCATGTAACCATGTATTGTCCTAGCCTTCTCGTGCCTAAAAAGGATGGAACATGGTGAATGTGTGTTGATAGTAGAGCGGTGAACATGATTACCATTAAGTACCGCTTTCCAATTCCTCACCTTGATGATCTTCTTGACCAACTTTTCTAAGATAGATCTTTAGAGTAGCTATCATCAAATCCAAATGAGAGTGGGAAATGAATGAAAAACCACTTTTAAGACAATGGATGACCTCTATGAATGGATGGTTATGCCTTTTAAACTTTCTAATGCAGCTAGTATTTTTATGTACCTTATGAATCATGTCTTTAGACCTTTTATTGGACATTTTGTTGTTGTATATTTTGATGATATTTTGGTGTACAGCAAGCATAAGGTGCAACATTTAGAGTATCTTTAGCAAGTATTCAATATTTGAGAAAGCAAAAGTTGTTCGCCAACTTGAGGAAGTGCCACTTCTTTACCAATAGCCTTATCTTTTTGGGCTATGTCGTTTTAAGCAAATGGATAAAGATGGATCTAAGAAAGATTGAGGCAATCACAAACTGGCCTAGTGCTAATTCACTTCATGACATCTGAAGTTTTTATGGCCTAGCATCATTCTATCGATGATTCATCAAAGGATTCGGCACTATCATTGCCCCTATCACCAAATATTAAAGCTAAAAAGAGTCTTGAGCTTATTAAGAAGAAGCTGACTCAAGCTCTTATCCTTTCTTAACCAAATTTCGACAAGGTGTTCGAGATAGATTGTGATGCTTCTAACGTGGGCATTGGCGTGGTACTCATCCTAGAAGGCAAGGTTATCGCCTTCTTTAGTGAAAAGTTTAGTGAATCTAGCAAGAAGTACTCAACTTATGACAAGGAATTCTATGCCACTGTTCGTGCTTTAGATCATTGGAGACATTACCTCCTCCTTAAGGATTTCATCCTATTTTCTAAATAAGAAGCTTGATGTACTTCAACAGTCAACAAAAGCTTAACAACTGACATGCCAAATGGGGTGAGTTCCTAAAGGCCCTTTCATTTGTTCTCAAGCATAAGGCAGGTGTTCAAAATTAAGTGGTTGATGCTTTGAACCGACAACATTCCTTGCTTTCTACTATGAAAGTGAAGGTCTTAGGCTTTGAAATTTTGAAGGATCAGTACAAAGAAGACCCTTACTTTGCTAAGGCAAGGGAAAAGTGCTCAAAGTGTCCGTATCATTATTTCTTTGTTGCAAGATGGCTATCTTTTCAATGGTAACCATTTATCTGTTCCATAATGCTCTTTGAGGAATACCATTATCATTGAAGCTCATGGTGGTGGACTTGTTGGTCACTTTGGAAGAGACAAGACACTTGCTATTGTTAAGAAAATTTTTATTAGCCAAAGATGGAGCAAGATGTCATGCGACATGTAGAGCGTTGCCGAATTTGTCACATTGCCAAGAGTCATGGTCAGAATACCGGATTATACACACCACTTCTAGTTACTAAGGCACCTTAGGAAGATGTTAGTTTGGAATTTGTTTTGGGATTTCCGAAGACACAAAGGAACAAGGACTCTATTATGGTTGTCGTTGATAGATACTCTAAGAGAAGCATTTTGTTCCTTATAGCAAGACTTTGGATGTATCTCATGTGGTTGATCTCTATTTTCACGAGATAGTTAGACTCTATGGTATCCCAAAAACCATCACTTTAGATTGAGATACAAAGTTCATGAGTCACTTTTGGCGCTCTTTGCTGAAAGTTTGGAACTAAACTTCAATTCAACTCGACTTGTCACTCATAAACTGATGGGAAAACAGAGGTTGTTAATCGAAGTTTGGGAAATCTTTTGAGAAGTTTGGTGGGTAAAAACATTCGACAATGGGATCTCCTCCTAGCTCAAGCGGAATTTTCTTACAATCGGTCTACAAGCCAACTACCGGTTGTAGTCCATTTGAAGTTGTTTATGGCCAAAATCTCCTACCACTCATCATTTCAGTGGAGATGCTGAGGAAAGAGTTAAGCATATTAAGAAGTTGCATGAGTAAGTTCTGGATCGAATTCTCAAGCAAACTGAGAAGTATCAAAAGCAAGCCAATAAACATCGCAAACCAGCAACATTCAAGGAAGGTGATTTGGTGTGGATTCATCTTCAAAAGGAGCACTTTCCATCTTGGCATCATGCTAAACTCATGCCCAGAGCTGATGGACCTTTCAAAGTGCTTCAGCACATTGGAGAAAATGCATACAAGGTTAAGTTTCTAGGACATTATGGTGTTTCAACAACTTTCAATGTCTCCGACATTTCACCATATCATGATGAAGAAGACAAGCAAGACTTGATGGCGAGTATTTTTCAACTAAGGGAGCTTGACATAGGAGTGTTCCATGACACCTCAGATCATGACATCTAAGTATCCCATGACACTACAGCTGATGTGGAAAGACAAGTCATCAGCTTGGCAAGGTTCTAAAACTTTTCTCAATCAACAGTTTTGAGGTAACTTCCAAAGCACACCCGTACAAATTCAGTGTGAATTAGACTTTGAGTCATATGACATTGGAAAGCTCTATAAGTCTAGTTTTTAATGCCTCAAACGGTGTGTGAATTGGAATTTTTAAGAGGAAGATATGGTAATTTTACTAAAAGGTGTGTATTGACCGTGGCCAACCCGAGACTGCGAGTTTTGAGTTTTCTTGTGACTTTTCTCATTCCAAAGTTATCTTTATGAGCCTTGTAAGTTCTATTTCAAGTTTATAAGTTTATTAGTTAGTGGAGTCTTGAAACTCTATTTTCGTAATCTTAAAAATGTAAGAAGCAGTTGAAAGTCTTTACTTGGAGGGTTGTTCCAGGTCTAGTCCAAAAAAAGGGCATAGCTATGGATGGGTTTTGTAGAGAATTTTGATATTTGAATACAATTAGCCTTTGGCTTTTAAGGAAGAATTTCTTCTATAACTCTTATCTCTCAATGGATTCCGTTTGATTACGAGTTTGCTCTGTATCTCTTGGTGGTTTCCTTAAAGTGGTGATATTTGTATCTCTTTGATTGCTCCTTGAGTGTTGAGCTTATTAATCTTGCTCTATATCATTGGGTGGATTCGCTTGGTGGTGAGCTTTCCTATCACTTTTTTGTGTCTTCTTGTTCTACCCGGTATCACAACATGCTTGGTGTCTCTAACAAGCACACAATTTCGTCATTGGTGTCTCCGTCAAGGACTCTTCTACTTTGGGTGTCTCCGGTTAAGGAGATCACAACCTTAGATGTCTTCGGTTAAGGTTAATTCAATGTGCCTTAGGTGTCTTCGGCTGAAGCCAATTCCATCTTTGGTGTCCCTAGCAAAGACTCACGGTCTCACAAATTAATTTTAAATATAGGAATCGAAATGCCTAAGCCAATGCCTCTTAATAGATTGATTTTATTATCACCAAAATAGTCTAATATTCCTCAAAAAGATGTGCAAATTAGAAGAATATTTAATCAATATTTTTTCCTCTTAAGTAGGCTGATTTAACTATATTTATCACAGTTGATTAATCTCTAGTAATTGATATTTAAAAATAGGCACTAAAAATATTCCTCTAAAAAATCAAGCAAGGAATATCAATACTAATGAGAATACCTCTGGTTAAACTAATATTACTATGGTTACACAATCAATAAGATTTAACAATTAAGCACGATTCCCCCTGAGATTTAAGAGAAGATAATGTTACCTCTAGAAGTCCAAGCTCTCTAATCATGTTCAAGAACTGTGGTTAAACTCACCCAGGCGTATTGAAGAGATAAATCTCTACTTCTTCCTTAGAAAATCCTCACTGTAATCTTTGTAAAGATTCACCAGTATTCAGCACATCAGCCAATTTCTTCTCTTAGACGAAGATATAACAATAAGGTTTTTCTCACATTTTTTCCTTTTCATTAAGTTGTCTTTGTGGAGTAAGAGGATCCTTTTATAGATGCCAAAGTCTGGCATAAACCTTAAAATTAACAGTTAAATGATTTGGATTGTAGATCTTAAAAAAAAAAAAAAAAACTGTTTTAGGCTTCGGATCAGTCCACTATAGATCGGTCTGTACATTTGTGCGGATTGGTCCACACAAAAGTGTGAATTGGTACACCTGGTTTAGAAACCCTTCGGTCTGTCTTTTATTTTTTTTGCTTTGTTTTGCCTCTCCATAATTCCATAGGTCCTTAACATATTTTTACAAATTTAAGCTAAATTAGACCATAAGGTTGGTGAATTTATCATTTTAGGTTCATGGTTAGTCTTTCTAAACAAACCTAGGCTCTGTTTTGGTCTCACACATACACACTATTTACCTTCATCTTTCCCTTGATTTATATTTGAAGCACTGAAGGAAGGTATTGTTAAAGCTAGTCCTTCCTATTGAATCTTCAATAGATTTGACTTTGATGCTCAAGTCTCTTCTTCTCTTGATCTTGAGTCTTCCTATGATAAGCCTTTGTTGCTTGGTGGTCTTTCGGCTTTAATTTCCTCTTGAAGTACTTCTAGACTTGTGTTGGACTTACATAATATTAAAAATTACATAACTTGCACGATAAGATACAATGACCACACATTACATGTATTTGCAAGTTTGGAATGGGATTGACAATACATGTATTCCTAACAGATTATAGCCAAATTAGAAGAATTTCTCTACTATTTATAGAGAATTCTACCAACTTTGAAGAAACCTCTACTATCTTTCAAGAAATCTCCTCTAACTTTGAAGATTTATCTACTAAATTTAGAGGAGAAACCCTTAACTCAAGGAAAGCCCCAGAGAAGGATACCCAAGTGAAGAGGAGCAAGAAGAGAGTAAATGAGTCAGGTAAAGGAAAATGAAGCTTGCAATTCCCCCATTATGAGTGTCTCCCTCGTATTTAAATTTCTGTAGAAATCATCATGTCTAGGTCATGTAGATCTGGGTTAATTATGGTTTAGGATTTTTTGTAAAGTAGTCCACTCATAATCTACACATCTTGATGAATACTTGTTGATTTGATTACCGCATCCCCTATGTTTGCTTCTAGAATCCTTGCTAGGTTGATCGAATTGAATTTCTAAGGATGATTTTAGTTCTCAAAAAAGAAGAAGGCATATAGGTGTGTAGGTTTATGAGTTTGTGTCATCTTGCTTAGCTTAGGTATATTTCATGTAATTTTGATTTCAAGTTTCAAGCACCATGTAATTTTCATGCTAATTTGAATAACTCCATCACGATGATAGCTAATCTTGGGGGGCTTAATCTATGGATTCACTTAAAACCTTTGATCATAGAGGGTTTTGGCTGAATCCATGGACATCCCCTCAAAAGAAGCATGACGATGATGAAGTTTGATGTGAACACCATTGTATGATTATGTGTACATTTGAATGATTGAAATGCATGATGAATTTTATCTTTCCATGCAAAGATTGGAATAAATTCAAATGAGAATGGATGCGTAATTTTGATTGATCAATTTGTAATCAATGGATGTTAAATAAAGAGCATAAGGAGAGCTAGTTTGATGCAATATTTGGGCAACCGACCTAATCCAATTTATCACTTGACTTCAGACCCAATTTGGACTCCCAAGATGACTAAATTTGGAAATGTTCCCAAAATACGAATTTTCTATAATCAAGTTAGCTTTCCAACACAAAAGAATCTCACCTCAATTTAAGGTCCTATGGAGACGTTATGGGCAATAAACAATACATCACGTAGAGCTGCCTGGGGGGGACAAGGGTGCAGTTCTCTAGAGGATTACCCCTTAGGTCAACGGTCATTAAGAGGACCGTGGCCCCTCCAACCCCTTGGGTGCGGTCCTCTAAAGGACCTTTAGGTCCTATGCATTCCTTTGAAGGACTGTTGGTCTCTACAAGGCCCGTGGTCCTTTAGAGGAAGGCCGCCTAAGCCGACACTCTTCTAAAGGATAGTTGACCCTTGAGGGTCTTGGGTGCAATTCTCTAAAGGACCGCCCACCCTTGGGTAAACCTAATTTCATCTTTGCAACCTTCTTTCCCCAGCGGAAGGCCCTGGTCGATGCACGAACAATTGGAAATTACATGAATTGACTCTAAAATCCCCACAACCCCAATATACGCAATGTGTGTTGTCCATATGGATGATTTGTTGAGAGTGGATTGAAGTGAGGAAATTGAGATTTTGCAATGTATAAACAACTCAAGGAAACCAAAAACAGTAAAATTTCATGAAATGTATGAGTAGAAATCTTTCCTTTTCTATGTATATATTCATGTGAAAAATCCACTCAATTAATAAATTGAAGCAGGAATTTGATGTTCTATCACTTATACACACCCAAGCATTAGCTCATGGCAGCATAAAATAACAAAGTGTTCTTAAGGGGATCTGGGCGCCATTCAATGGCATTGTGTAGAAGGTTTTGATCCCTCGATCTTGGGTCACTTAAGTGATACATCCCCAATACCACCGAACACAACCATTTATTCTTGATGACGAGATTAGTACGCAACCAAACATAGTATGGGCAGTTGGGGTGCTTAACATCTTCCCCAAGTATAACCAAACCTCCGCACTCTGGTTAGACCATGCTTAGATGTTTTTAGGGGCCCCCCTAATACCCTAAAGGTGTCCAGTCACACCTCATTGACTGGTGATGATTCCTAACCTACATGAAACTGTAGACGGCATCCCAATACACATATAAGGAGGACCCCCCACTCGTACATGAGGCGGCGGCAATGCTATCTCGGTGCCCCTCCCTAGGGCACTCACAACATTTTAGGCAACTCTGAGGGGACGATAAATGCAGTTTCTGCACTTAGAGAGTTCAAGAGGAATGTCCCATCATCTCAAGAATAAACCAAATAAGTGGTGAATATTGTAGATTAAATTCTTTGACTTTGGGTGCAATAACATGCTATGTATTTACTATGTGTATTAACATGTTACTAGAGTATTCATCTGTTTTCCCACATTAATAAACACACAACATAAATTGTTAGCTAATTTTTCTTTCAAACGAGTCTAGATTCAATAGAATATGTGGCAGGATGCATAAGCGGCACTTCACCTGCATACCATCAGGCAAGTCATATGTTGGGCTGCCCCAACCACCTATAGGTAGGAGAAATTAAGCCTAGGTCCGTAGTGGTTCATCCCACTCGAAATAAGTCAAAACTTCTTGGGAAGGAATGGTTAAAGAGAACTAAATGCTACATCCCTCCAAACTTTGTCACAACTTTCTAAACCTTAACTCACCAGCAATAAAATCCATGTTGATAGATAGCACGAGGAGGCTTGAAGGGACTGGGAACCCAAGCCTTTATAGGTTTTTCTCCCTACCCACACGCGATTGGCATAGAGGTATTAGAGCACTCATACTTCTCTAGGTGCACTAGAAGTGACATCGAAGTTTGAGCATTATTTGTTTAGGGAATATTCCTCGAGCCTAGATGATTATTCGAAGAGTTGTGTACCATTCTACATAGCCTTTCCTGCATCTTCTTTGATTCTCTTGAGAGGCAACACATCGTCTCTTTAATTATGTGGATGTCTCAAAGAGACGCATCATCATTCTTTCATCCATTTTCCCGTTGGCAATGTGTTCATTCTTGTAGATTAACTTGTATCCAATCCATTTTTTTACGTCATATTGTTGACTCTCATATTCTTTTTTACATTTCATTCATTTGGGCGAGCACCCCTTGCCCACATTCTTTATTCTCGTAACTAATGGAGTCATGTTTCTTGACCTCAACACGCTACGAGACATTCATGCTTCCTGGTAGAACCACTCAACACACATTCTTTGTGTACATAACAAGTTCAAATAGTAATGAAGAAAGGCATAAATAAAAGGGGAAATGAATTTAAATCATGTAACAAAGGGTTGTAGATATGAATAAATAAGGGGCCCAAAAGCTTGTCAGATGCCAATGTAATTTATCTAGTTTGCCCACTCAAGGGGCCAAAGGCATAAAGGCCCAAATAAAATCCAACACATAAAAAGAGGGTGCCTAGTCACTCTTCTCATCATCCTTGTCCTTGTCATAGACTATCTCTCTATCATTTTCTTCACACTCACCCTCTTTCTTGTCCTCCTCTTCAGCCACCTCTAACTCTTGCCACCTCCTCCTCAAGCTTAAGGCTCTGACATGCCCCTAGCCTTGGTGACTAGGACTGGCTTGAGAAATGAAAAGTCTCAGTCTTAAGTGTGAACAACCAAAACTCATGCAAGTGGCATAAGGGTGTCCCAAGACACTCTACCTCCTCAGCTGGGTTGCAAGAAGATGAGGAGGTAGTTTGCAGCTTGAGCTACAAGTGTCTATAATCAAGGTTTGATACGCCTTCTCCACATCCTGAGCATTTTGTAGTAGCTCCTTGTAAGCAGTTATAGATACCTACAAATCATGCAATGTGAGCCAAAACTTAGAAAGTAAATGAGTGAAGAAAAAAAGGAAATAACCAATTGGCTTACATGTTCCAAGTTCCCCTTTGGCAAAGAGAACATATAGCTAGCAAGGCAATCTTAGGGGATAGGGTACATGTGGATCCAAGGTTAGTCCAACACCAGAACCTGGTGGGGGAGGTGTGCCAATGTCATCCTGGTACAAGAAGAGGACCCCATAGAAGTAGTGGCCTTCATGCCACGAGGGACACGAGAGTTGAGGCGGTAGAACTAGCTAAACAAGTTAAATGTGAAGACCTATACATATGAAAATAAGAGTTGAAAGTGTAAATAAATGACAGATACTTGCCTTGTTTGGGTCAGTGAAGGACCCTCGGAAAATCTACCTGGTGTGCTCTACGTAGTCCACCCCCAATCATAGGAATCCATGGGCATTTGCTCCCTTTACGGCCAAGTCCACCTAGTAGTTACCAAGGAGGGAAGGATCTACGAGAGGAGGAGCAGGGATGATAAAACCATCCATGGGGTGTAGTTGATGCCAACAGTGATTCCCCATTGACACTAGAATGTTCCATGACATATTAGATCTTGACATCCAAGTGTCCCATGACATATTAGGTCTTGACATCCAAGTGTCCCATGACACTTCTAATGATGTGGCAAAACAAGTCATCAACTTTGAAAAAGTTCTAAAATAGTCTCAATTAACATTTTTGGGGTAAAGTCCAAACCAAACCTATACCAACTTTGAAAGAATTAGACTTCAAGCCATATACCAATAGAACGATCTACGAGTCTAGTTTCCAATGCATCAAATAGTGTACAATTTAGAGTTTTTTAAAGGAAGTTATGACAGTTTTTCTAGAAGGTGTCTGAGCTGATTGTGGGCAACCCAGGGCTACGAGTTTGAAGTTTATTGTGACCTTTACAATTCCCATATTTATCTTTATGAGCCTAGTTAGTTTTATTTTAAGTACTTGGTCCAAAGTCTTAGATAACGGAGTCTTGGAACTCTATTTTGTTATTTTGAAAATGTAAGAAGTTGTTAGGAGTCTTTATTCTTCTTAAAGGGTTGTTCCAAGTATAGTCCTATATAAGGACATAGCTATGTATAGGTTTCATAGTGTGTTTTGATATTTGAATAGATCAGTCTTTGGCTTTTGGGAAGAATGATTTCTTCTACAACTCTTATTCTCTCAGTGGATTTTGTTTGGTGGAAAATTTGCTTTGTATCTCTTTGGTGGGTTCCTTAGAGTGGTGAGCCTATCTATCTTTTACTCTGTATCTCTTTGGTGGACTTCTTAGAGTCGTGAATCTATCTATCTTTGCTCTCTATTTCTTTGGTGGATTCCTTAGAGTGGTGAGCCTATCCATCTTTAGCTATATATCCCTAAGGTGGATTCCTTTAGGTGGTGAGCCTTTCTATCACTTTTGCGTATCTTCTCGTTCGATCCGGTATCAGTTTGGTATCAGAGCTTTGGTGAATCATAGCTGGTTGTCATCCTCGTGGGCCTAATGTCAAAGCACCTCTAGCTTGTGAAAGAAACCTCCATGATGTCAAAGTAGATGAGTTAAGGAAACAAGTGCAACAAATCCAACGTCTTGAGTGCTATGAACCTTTTGAATGAATTTATTCCCATCATAATTCAATGGATGATATTTTAATAATGAAAGAGAAATCACAATGGAAGCAAAAAATCTCTGGGATTTTTACTCTGGATCACCAATCTATGACGATTATTTTAAAGAATTGATGGAATGTACTAATGAAGCTTGAACTCTTGTGGTGCTAGAATAAAATGAAGAAAAGAATGAACCCCTCTCATAATGCAACATCTTCTTAATGAATTTCAAGATGTCATTCTGAAAGAAATTCCACCCGGTCTTTTGCCCATAAGAGACATTCAACATTGCATTGTTCTTGTGTCGGTGTTCTCATTCCCAATAAGGAAACCAATCGAATGGATCTCCTTTCCCTTGTTACAAGTGGTGTAAATGGTAACGATGATGATGTGCTTAGCCTTGTTGAAGTGAACACTTTGTTTTACATGAATGTTTCCATGAAACACCTTGGTGACTTTCTATTTATCATTGAGTCGTCTTGGGAGGATATGAGTCTATAGCACCAAGTGCAAAGGCTAGCTACGCTATTAAATATCTTGAAGAAGAAAAGCCCCAGTACTCAAAATGATCATGCATGGTGCATGACCCCGATTCTTGTGACATCTCAATTTAGCCAACCCCCATCATTAATGGTTTATAAGGTGGGTTGTTTTCTATTAAGGAACTACATTACTACTATAAGGACTACCTACTAGCTCTAATAGATGTAGTAAGAGCCAACATCCTCATTTGTCGCAATAACCATGGTGCCAAAATTATATTTCATTTTCTATGGATGATTACATGGATTTCAAAGAGTAAGACTCGAGGACGAGTCTTTTCTAATCAGGGGAGCTTGACACATCAGATCTTAACATCCAAGTGTCCTAATGACGTGGCAAAACAAGTCATCAACTTGGCAAAGTTCTAGAACAATCTCAGTTAGTAGTTTTGGGGTAACTTCCAAGGCAAACCTATACCACCTCCATGAAAATTAGACTTTAATCCATATACCATTAGAAAGATCTATAAGTCTAGTTTCCAATGCATTAAACAGTGTGTAATTTGAAGTTCTCTAGAGGAAGTTATGACATATTTTCTAGGTGTCTAAGCTAATTGTGGGTAACCCGAGGCTGCGAGTTTGAAGTTTCGTGTGACCTTTCCAATTTCTAGATTTGTCTTTACAAGCCTAGTTAGTTGTATTTCGAGTATTTGGTCCAAAGTCTTGGATAATGGAGTCTTGGAACTTTATTTTGTTATTTTGAAAATGTAAGAAATTGTTGAGAGTCTTTACTCAGCTTAGGTTGTTTCAAGTCTAGTCCTATATAAAGACATAACTACGTATGGGTTTTATAATGTGTTTTGATGTTTGAATACAATCAATCTATAGCTTTTAAGAAGAAAGATTTCTTCTATAACTCTTATCCTCTCGGTGGATTCCATTTGGTGGCGAGTTGGTTTTGCATCTCTTTGGTGGATTTCTTAGAGTGGTGAGGCTATTTATCTTTTCTTAGTACCTCTTTGGTGGATTTCTTATAGTGGTGAGCCTATCTATCTTTGTTATGTATCTCTTTGGTGGATTCCTTAGAATTGTGAGCCTATCCATCTTTAGCTTTGTATCCTTTGGGTGGATTCCTATGCATGGTGAGCTTTTCTATCACTTGTGCACGTCTTCTCATTCGATCCGGTATCACCCAGATACCACTCTTGGGACTTCACGCAAACCATAAGGATCCTACGACAACTCAGTGCTAGGAGGCTCAGGTATGGCTCCTCGTTGTACTATCACGGGTTTACCCTAATCTGTCGAAAGAAAGCACTCAGAGTCAATAGGAGTGGTCAACAACCCAAAGAGAGGAAAATGGCTCATAAATTCAGAACTTATATCATCGATGGTGAGTCTGTCAATCGCCTCTCTTATCACGTGCACCTTGTGTACCCCATCATTCAGATTCTTTAGATGGGTGGCCTACACAGCATCCCAGGGAATGGCTGTCATGCCCCAAAACCCATACCTATATGGCTACAAATTTTAGTGCATGACATTAATCCATTCACATCAATGTCATTTAATTTGCTTATAATTTTTTTTCTCATC
>JAOXJP010105555.1:0-14260 GCA_025762735.1 Platanus orientalis | reverse complement strand
TAATTAAGGGTCACTCATTAGAGGACATTATTGGAGATCCAAACAAAGGTGTCAAAACTAGAAGACAACTTGAAAATTTTATCATTCATGTGTGTTTCACAACAACTGTTGAGACTAGGAAAGTAAAAGAAGTTCTAAATGATCCAGATTGGATCCTGGCTATGTAAGAAGAGCTCAACCAATTCAAAAGAAACAATGTATGGTAGAAAACCAGAAGATAAAAACATAATTGGTACCAAATGAATTTTCAAGAACAAGATGGGTGAGCATGGGACAGTCATAAGAAACAAGGCTCGTCTTGTTGTTAAAGGGGATACCTAAATTGAAGGAGTTGACTTCGAAGAGATATTTTCACCTGTAGCTAGACTATAGTCAATCCGACTTTTGCTATCCATTGCATGTCATTTAAAATTTAAGTTATATCAAATGGATGTCAAGAGTGCGTTTTTCAACGGAATACTTCAAGAAGAAATCAATGTTGAACAACCTAAACGATTCAATGATCCACACTTACCAAATCATGTGTATAGGTTGAAGAATACATTATATGGGCTAAAACAAGCTCCAAGAGCCTGGTATGACAGACTAACCAAATTCTTGATGGATCACCAATTTGTTAGGGGGAGTGTAGATAAAACACACACTTCATCAAGAAAAATGATGGTCACAGACTCATTGCCTAAATATATGTGGATGACATCATTTTTGGGTTCAACTGCAAGGAATTAGCACGTGGATTTTCACACGCAATGAAATCCGAATTTGAAATAAGTATGGAGGGAGAATTACGATTCTTATTAGGGTTATAGATCAAGCAAACATCAGATGAAATATTCTTGAACCAATCCAAATTTGTAAAGGATCTAGTATCCAAGTTTGAACTTTCAAAGTCTAAAACTTTGGGCACTCCTATTAGTATCAATGATAAAATAATGAAAGATATCAATGGAGTCGATGTCGATTCCACTGAATATAGGAGTATAATAGGAAGTCTGTTATATCTAACAACTAGTAGACCCGACATTTCCTTTAGTGAAGGTGTGTGTGCAAGGTATCAGGCAACACCTAAGACATCACATCTGAAGGTAGCTAAAAGAATCGTTTGATATGTCCATGGGACAATCAACTTTAGACTTTGGTATCCATTTGGTATCACACCGGTGCTAGCTGGATTCTCATATGCTGATTGGGCAGGACATGTAGATGATCAGAAAAGCACAAGTGGATGATGCTTTTATGTAGGTAATTGTCTAGTCTCTTGGCATAGTCGAAAGCAAAATTTCATATAATTGTTAATGACTGAGGTTAAATATATTACCGTTGGGAGTGGATGCATGCAACTGCTATGGATGAAGCAAATGCTTGCAGACTATAAGTTGTCTCAAGATAAGATGAATTTGTTCATCGACTTATCAAGTGCAATTCAGTTTTCAAAAAACCCAATACAACACTCTAGAACGAAACATATAGACGTTCAACACCATTTCATTCGGGAACTGGTGGAAGCGAAGACAATCTTTCTAGAGTATGTGGCTACTGAGGACCAACTGGTGGATATCCTCACAAAGGCATTGGACTCGAAAAGGTTTGAATACCTTCAAGGCGCTATGGGAATGTGCTTAATCTAAATACAACCACAAAGTTACCCCAAAATTGAGTTAAAACATTAATTAATGGTAATATGGGAGAAAATAGGGAAAATTAAGGAAATAAGGCATTTTCCCCAAAAAATTCCCAATCCAAACTGGTGGTACTCGCAGAAGTCGAACGGTTTTTTAGTATTTAAAAGGGAACAACCCCTAGTTCGATCCTAGATTAACTAAGATCGAACTAAAATCTATTTCTCTCCATTTTGCTCTCCCATCTTCCCCTCTTTTGCAAAATCCTTCGATTTATCTGCCCTATGCCATGTCAAAGAGAGATTTGGGAAAGCGTCCTACGTGAGAGAAGGTGCAACCTAAATGCCTAAGAATGGCATCAATCAACTATGGAGCTTTTTGAAACTCCGTCGCTCTTCACAACTACAACCATATCTACTCAAAGAAGAAGATCTTCATTAAGAGATATATGAAGCAAACGAGCCTTCGCAACTTCACGATAGGCATGGCTATTCCAAATGATGAGTGGATGAAACTCACCATCATCAAAGGGAACATGAAATAAGAAGTCGTATGCATCTTCTACTCCAACATCCACAACTCTGACTTCACTTTCCTCTCCTTCAAGATAAATGTCTACGGGGTACGCATGCTGATCAGTCCAGACCGGATCGTTATGTTTTGGGGGATTACTCGCCCCATTGCTGATATCATCATCTTTTCCAACCAAAGGATTGACAAAGCTCACATCTCTGAGCTTTTTGAGAGAGAGGGCAACACCTACTTTGGGAAGTTGCCTACCACCAAATATTGCATGGTGGCCTGGGTTCTCAACATGATCTTGGTGCATAACTTTCTTTAGATGAGCCACAACACCGACACTGATGGAGGGCAAGTCGATAAATGTCCCTGCCATCATGTGTCAGGTGATGCTATAGGCTTCAATCGAGTTAGGAGCGAAGAGGGGACTACCCTATGGAGTGCTTGTCACTCAAATCTTGGAGCAGTGCGGCGTCTCATTCCCAAAGGATGCCGTGACTTTACCATAGGGCCTTCCAATTGATGATGCAACCATCAAGCAGATGGAAAGATAGAAGTGGGCTACACAACAGGCAACTCAGGTGGCTAGAGAGGTAGTACCGACTGTCCCTACACCTGTACCTATACCTGCACCTACAGAGGTTCCTCCTACACTAGTGGAGGTTCCCCCACCTATTGCTGAAGCAGCTCCCTTAGCTCCTCCAGCTCGGGCTCCCATCCCTGGAGTATCCCTAGTCCTCTCCGCACTCATTTAGGACATTCATCACAACCTCGGCCAAATCTTTCAGTGTTTTGAGCGGTTAGGCCAGAAGGTAGGTAGCATGGATAGGAGACTTGTCCACATTGAGGGCATAGTTGATTCCTCACGAGCTCTTAAGCCTCGTATTAGAGTAGACATCCTCAGCCATGATAAGGATGAGAGTGATCAGGATGAGGATGCCTAGAGCACCTCCTTATGTATTTTTTTGTTTTTTGTCCTTGTAATTTTATGGTTTAATGAAAATATCCTTTTTGGTATATCATTGTCTTACTTATCTTCTTTATCTTTGATTTCCTTTGGTTTCCATGAAAAAAGGGGAGAAAATGCTATGCCTATGTCTAAAAATGTCTAAAAGGTCTATGCCTACAATGCCTAATGAAAATGAAAATCGAAAAGATAAGTGAAACATAAATGCCTATGTCTAATGAAAATTGAACAAATAAGTAAAACATAGAATATAGGGGGAGATGATTAAATGAGATCCAAAGAAGTTGAACTATAATTTAGGCATAAATTTTCAAGATGTTGATGTTAGGGGAGCAAACCAACATTGAAATTGGTAATTCACTTATCTAAAGAGCCTAAATATGTAAAATTAAACAAACATGTGTTCAGTACATATGAGAATCCCATGGTTACCTCATAAGAATCCCATGCGCTCTATCATGATTATACATATCCATATGTTTTTTTACATGTACATACTGCTATATGTTTCAACTGAACTAATCTTGGCTTAAGAAAGGTGTTTTGTCTATCAAATGAGTTTCAGGACTCCAACACAATTCAAAAGAAGACACATAGTGCAAAGATCAAGCATATATCAAGGGGGAGACCTAAGATGACATCACTTAAAGATACATGACCACTACTGGTCTATAGAGTCTTTGTAACTTAAGTTTTGTATTTTAAGTTTTGTCATGGAATTCTCAAAGGGGGAGATTGTTAATGTAAAGTGTTGTAAATTCCATGAACTATAAAATACAGAGCAATGTATAGACTAGGGTGTGTGTGTAAAGTGATGTCACAATCTAAGAGAGTCATCGTTGTAAGCTGCAAGAAGAACTACTTTAAGAAGACCTTATGGAAAGCTAGCCGGAAGCACACAAGGCACCCCGAAGCATTCACAAACCATTTCAAGATCAAATAGGTAAAACAAGTAAGGTATGTGAGTTGAATGCCCAA
Source organism: Platanus orientalis (assembly GCA_025762735.1). Classification (NCBI taxonomy): domain Eukaryota; kingdom Viridiplantae; phylum Streptophyta; class Magnoliopsida; order Proteales; family Platanaceae; genus Platanus; species Platanus orientalis. The sequence goes on along the minus strand of JAOXJP010105555.1, from coordinate 10,177 downwards.
GGAAGCGGTTCGAAGACCTATGAACCTTCCTGGACCATGGAGGAACGATCCCAAAGTCTTTAGAGCTCTCAAAGTACAGTTTTGAGGCTTTATAGGACAGTGGGATCAATCCAGGATTGATCCAAAACTCTTGGTTCGATCCAAATAATTTGGATTGATCCAGGATCAATCCAAAGTGACAAAACTCACTAGAAACGAGTCTAATGTCCATAAAATCTTGCAAAAATGGAAAATAATGAATGGGGATCAAAGAAAACCGTTATAGATGATTACCATCCAATGGAAAACATGTCTTAAGCCCTTTATAAATTAGGGTGAGCACGGGAAAGCAAGAACACTTTCGAACATTTTTGAAGAAATACGCTGCTATAATCTTCTCCAAAGTTCTGAGAGAGATTCCAGTCTCCATTAAAGTGCTCATAACTCCCTAGACTGATGTAGGAGAAACACTGATTTAAAGCCGCCTCCTTGCTCTTGCTAAGGCATATTTTTAGAGGCTACGTCAAGAGTTATTCCACCGAAAACTTGTACCAGATTTAAAAGTTACATCTTGCTAAAAAATGAGCGATCCCTCACTGTGTGTAAAGCAACATCAACCTTTAAAGAGGTATGTTGTGCTATATTAAATTTATTATTCATTTGTTATTACTCTCGTCGGAGACACTGAGAGTTTGACATTACTGCCAGAGACACTGGTAGTGTAGACCTTAACACCTCATCGAATATATAGATCATTCTCGTCGGAGACACCGGGAATAAACCCATCACTATCGCCGGAGACAGCGATAGTGTAAATTTGGCATTTCCGCCAGAGACACTGAAAGTGTAGACCACACTCACCAAAGGCACCGAGTATAGTAGATAGATCTTATTTAATTTTAACCTTGATTGTAATTGATTATATCTTAATAAAATTATATAGCTCAGTGTGAGCTTTCAGAAGTGGACATAGGCCTTATGTCGAACCACTATAAATTGTTGTGTAGTGTGCTTGATGTTTGTCGTGGGATTATTGCATTTATTTCATTACATCAATTAATTACCCATTGTAATTGTGTACATAATGCTTGGAACTAAAAATACTTAAAAATTAAGGTAGGGAATCTATCAACCCTATTCTAACTCTGTTATAGGTAACACTATAGTGTATAATGGAACCTTGTGGTCTATGATTGGTTCATAGATATTTAATTTACATATAAAAAGTGTTTAGCTGAAATTAAACAAGATTAAGTAAATTAAGAAAAAATTAATTAAAAATTGAATTATCTTGTTCACCCCCCTGTATGATCTTTACTGGACTTTCAAATGTCACGTGCCGAAATTCTTGACCCTATTGGTAGTGGTTTTGGGGAGCGACATTTGTTGTTTCCATCTTTCTTTGAAGATTTTGTACTTTCAATTCCCTTCTTGATATCACACTTTCTTGCTTATCTTAGGGACTTGCCTTTTCGTTAGTAGCTTATATGTTTTCACTTCCTTTCATGTCACTTTCTTGTCTTACATAACTTATGAACTTCTTCCTACTTGTGAAACTTAGATATTTATATTTCCTTGTCTTAATATTTTTATTTCTTTACATGATTTATAACTTTACTTTTGAAGCTTATATGCTTACCTTTATTTTCTTGTCATTTTCTTTTTTATAAATTTTTCGTTCATTCTTAACATGGTTTCATTTCCTTTACATACCTTATGAATTTTTCTTTTCTTCTTATCATACTTTACCTTTTTTTTCCAATAATGGGACTTTTACACTATTTATTTTATGGTACATTGTATTATTCCCTAATAGAAAGGTCATTATACCATTGCATTATACCCTAATGGGAGGACCATCATACCATTGCATTATACCCCCAATGGGAGGGTCATCATACTCTACCATTGAGTTGTATTCTCAATGAAAAGGTTGTCATACATTTTTTTCACTCCCAAACGCCATCATACTTCATCATTAACTTATATCTTCAATGGAAATGCTATCATACTTCACCAGTGAATTATATTTCTAATAGAAAGACCATCACATTCATTGTTCTTTGTCTCTTAGTAACTTTTATTTATCATCACTTTCTAATTATCATTTTACTCCCCCAAGTGGGACTTTACACCAACTTAATATTTGTCTTTATTGTTATTTTTTTTATCTTCTTACATTTTTCCTTGTCCCTTTATCCATTTTGTTTATTTCATTTATCTGTAGTCATTTTACTTTATCTTATCATTGTATGGTGTACTATTTAATCTAACACAAGAAGCACATATTATCACATGATGCATTCACTAACATAATTATAGAAAAACAATCCATCTACAAAGGCATTTACTAACATCATCTAAAAGACATCTAAATTTATACCATACACTTGTTAATATCATTAGAGACATGCAACATCCATAAATCATTCTCTAACTTACCCAATAAGTAATTCTAGAATTTTGCATATTATTAGGGTACTGCTAGTCGCACCTCAAAATTTGCTGAACTTACCTCATTTTTTTTTCTTTTATACCCGTCCCCTCATCCCTCTCCTACCTAAAACACCCCTCCCTCCCACACCTCCAATAACCACTCCGACAGCTACGACGCCTCCTCCGGCGGTTGCAGTGACCCCTCCGGCACCCCCTTCTCTCTTTCTCCCTCCCTCTCCCACACTCCCGTCCTCTCTTTTTCTCCCTCTTCCTCTTTCTCTCTCCCTCTCCTGCACTCCCCCCTCTCTTTCTCCCTCTTCCTCTTTCTCTTTCCCTCTCTCCCCTCTGGCAACCCTCTTCTCTCTCCCTCCCTCTCCTGCACTCCCCCTCTCTCTTTCTCTTTCCCTCTCTCCCACACCCCTCCCTCCTCTCTCCTCTACTCTCCCTCCCTCCCTCTTTATCTCCTCTCCTCTCCCTCCCTCCCTCTCTCTCTCTCCTCTCTTCTCCCTCCCTCCCTCTCTCTCTCTCTCTCTCTCTCTCTCTCTCTCTCTCCATTTCTTTTCTTTTTTCCTTTGTTTCGACTGTTGTTGCCGAGCAAGGCAACCCCCACTAGGCCAGCCCAGCCGAGCAGGGCCTGCCCCACTCGGCCAGCCCAACCAAACAGGCTGGTGCTCCAGTTTGTTCAGCTGGGTTGGCGGAGCTATTGTTGCCTTGCTCGATAACAATAGCCGGACATGTAAAAAAATTCAAAAAAAAATCGTTATCGGACTTTGGGTTACTGCCCAGGGACCACCATTGCCGGCGTCGAAAAGGGGTGGGGTTTGAGAGGAGGAGAGGGGTATTTTAGGTAAGGGAAAGAGTTGGGGAAGGGGTATAAAAGGAAAAACAATATTTTTTTTAAGTGAGGTAAGTTCAGAAATTTATGTGGTGTAAATAGCAGTTCCCTTTTATTTTGAGAGCTTCTATTCGCACCTCACTTTTTTGTAAGCACGCCACACTTATCTCTACTCTAAAAATACCCTATCTTAAAATGACAGTTATAACCCTAATGACATTAAAAAAAAGTTAAAAACAAATTTGATAAGCACACCTCCACACCTCCTCTTCTTCTTCTAAACTATTTCTTTCTCCCTCTCACCAAACCATCTCCATTCTTCTCCATTTAGAGCTCTCTAACACTAAAGAAGAAAAATCACACATTAAGATTCTCAAACAAAAACTCAACCACTGAAGCATGAAGTAAGTGAAATAGATTAAAACAAAAGCTATCAAATAAAAAATATTTCAAGTTGTGGAACATATTTTTTTGTTTGTTTTTTCCGTTGTGTTCAACATTACCACGTGATGTTAAATAGGCTTAAGTCTGTTTAACCCTGAGATGTCGAACAAAAAAAATGCTAATTTTTTTTTGGCAGCCTAATGTCTCGACCCATTGCAATCAGATTTGCGATGAAATGGTGATGGATTACAACAATGAATTCATCATGCATGAGGTAAAAATAGTGTATCTAACTGATAGCGTGACTAATGTGTATAACAATTTGGATGAAGTTGACATTATTATTATTCTCCTATGTGTAGATATTCAGTAGTCGGGTGACATTGATTAGGTGGGCGTTGGATGTTGGAAAGAGGAATGGGTTTGTTATAGTAATTAAGAAGTCAGATTCCGATTTTGCCTCAAGAAAACAAAGTCTGACCCTTGCATGCGAGCGGAGTGGGAGGTATAGAGAAGATAATAGGGCAAGATATGTTAACGGGGTTGTAAGGATTAAGGGAACATGCACCAAGAAGTGCGAATATTCATTCCAACTAAAGGGAAATAAGTTACCCACTGATAATGATTGGTTATTGCTAGTCGTATGCGGGGTGCATAATCATCCTACTACGGATCATCTCGAAGATCACTCTTTTGTGGGTAGATTATCAGACGGAGAGTCCTCACTTTTGAAATATATGTTCAAGAGTAATGTTCTACCAAATGACATATTGACTGCAATGAAGCAAAGAGATGTCCTCAATACGACTACAATAACCGCAATATATAATCCGCGAACTAAACAAAAGAGGGAAGAGAAGGCTGGTAGATCTCATATACAACACTTGCTTGGACAGTTGGCCAACCATAATTACATCGAGTGGCATCAGACAGTCGAAGACAATGAGACTGTCACTGATATTCTTTTGGCACACCCAGCTAGTATAGACCTATTGCATGCATTCCCATGCGTATTGATCATGGATTGCACCTATAAGACAAATAGAGATCACATGCCACTTTTAGAGATTGTTGGCTTGACATGTAACAATCTGACATTTTCTATGGTATTTGTGTATCTTCACCATAAGAGGGAGGATAACTTTGTATAGGCACTAGATGTCCTACGTGGTGTTATGGATGATAGTGCTCTCCCTAATGTCATTGTAATAGAAATGGACTTGGCTTTGATGAATGCCATATCACGGGTGTTTCCCAATGCTACACATGTGTATGTGGCACATTAGCAATAATGTGCTTGTAAACTCTAAAAGGTATTTATGATGAAGGAGATGTAGGAGAGGTTTATGATGATATAGAACCTTTTGGTGGTGTTACACACAGAAGAATATTACTTTTATCCCTTGGCATTATTAGAGAAACAATTTAGCACTTATCTGGATACATTACATTACGTGATGAGTACTTGGTTGGATGGATACAAGGACAAATTTGTAGCAGCTTGGATGGACAGGTGCATGTATTTGGGGGCCATCACGACAAATAGGTAACCTTCTTGTTTGGTAATCTCATTTAAGTTTGAAACTCATTGGTTGGTATATAACCATGTCAAGTTGAAGCGGCAGCTTGAATCCAGTCAAGAAAACTTTAAATCCTTATGGAAAAACATCCACAATTTACTTGAGCTACAACACACAACCATCAAGGAATCGTTCGAGAGATGTAAGACGGTTGTGTAGCATAGCTTTAAACCTATCAAGTATAAAGAGCTTCGCGGCAACGTATCTATTACTGCATTAGAGAGGATTTTGGCTGAGATGAAACATGTAGGTGTTGTTGGAGTTGATTCTACTCCATGTGGATGTGTTCTTAGATGCACACGTGGGTTACCTTACGCACATGAGATAACATAGTATATTAGGCAGGGACATCCCATTCCACTTGAGTTAATATATATGCATTGGTGCAAGCTTGACATACATCTTACCTTAAGCCTTGCAAGCCATGATTTGGATGCCACAATAGATATGAAATTGTTTCTGCAACAGTTCAACCAATCCAATTAGTCCACCAAAATGCAAATGCTTAAGAAGTTATGGGAGTTAGCAACACCAAATAACCCACATATCAACGAACCTGATATAAAAAAAATACCCGAAGTTACCCACATACGAAGATAGACACATCCATGCGGCGTGATCCATATGCATTTGAAAGGGTGCCATTATTACAGGAAAACTACTCTTCAGCAACAACTACCGTTACCAAAGCCACCAAAGCACAATCAGTGAGACAAACACAGTAGAGAAAAGCAAAGGAAAAGGTAACTAATATACACATAATCGTTTAAGTGAGAAGTAATTCAACTGTTGTGTGCAAAACATGTTTCATTATTTTCTTGTAGGTTATTCGATCGAGTTCATCTAGACTGGATTCCTCATTGCATTATATCCGTTATTTCCCAAAAGGCATTTACCCTTACATAAGGAATGTTATAAACGTGGTAGCGAACGGGAATTGTGCATTTAGGCCATCGCTGGATTGATGGGATTTTTAGAGAGGATAATTAGGCATATGTTAGGGAGAATCTGGTGTGAGTTGGACAGCCATGGCCCCCTGTACGATCAAGTATATGGGTCATCCACGAGAGTATAGGAGATTATATATATATATATATATATATTAGCCTATTTCAAGGATAGTGCGTCGTATGATCACTGGATGACCATACTAGAGTGTGGACATCTGATTGCATTGCACTATGATGTTATCCTATATTACCTGCATGTGCATCAGTACCTCACTTTCCTACACTCATATTAGATTCTATCCCTACAATTGCTCGAAGGGAAATTGCCATTGGTTTCGTTAACAAAAACCACTTTGTCCAGGTTATCTAATCCCTCCCATAGCGACATTTTGGCATAGATATAGATATAACAACGCATCGGGTTGGAAGCTTCCATCATATGAATGAAGGATTAAAGAGTTTAGATTTGTTGTCGACTCGAGTGTTGCTATACAAGAGACTATAAATTTGAGTGATGACTTATGTAATTTTTTTGTTTTGTTGCACATCTGTTGTATCCTTCTGGTCTTATTTTGGAATCATGTACAGAACACTGACTGTGACTACTATAATTTTTTGACATATTAATGAAATTGATTTTTTTATTTTGTACTAATTATGTTTTTTGTTCGGCATCTTAGGGCTGCTAAAAAAAGCATTTTGTTTTTATTCAACATCGTGGTGCCGATCAAGCTTAAGCTTGTTCAGCCCTGAGATGTCAAACAGGCTTAAGCAAATTTTTTTTCTTTAAAACTTTAATTTTTTTTAACCTAGGGGCTTTTATTTTGAACCGTTTCACTTCCTTAATACTTCATTGGTTGAGTAGTAATAAATTTGAAAGTTTTGATTATTATGTTATCATTTTTTTACCTGTTTAAGGCCATTAATTACAATTGAAACATAATAAATACAAAATGTTTTGTAGTAGAACTAAGATAAAGAAAACAACTGTTCATTACATAAAATGTGTTTTAGTACATGTGACATATAATGGAATATAAAGTATTTAGGGGTCATCCTCTATACAATACAAAAAAAATAGTAAACATTCATAGATGGGGTCATGTCCCGCAACGCCTCTTTCGTGTATAGGTGCCACGAGTAGCAGGTGGGGCCTGTGGAGCAGTAGTAGAAGCAGGTGGGGCTTATGGAACACTGAGAGGAGCTGGTGCCTATGGAGAGGGGGTGAGGCCTGTGGAACACTGAGAGGAGGAGGTGGGGTTTGTGGAGCACTAGGAGGAGGAGGTGGGGCTTATGGAGCATTACAAGGAAGAGGTGGGGCCTGTGGAGCACTACGAGGAGAAGGTGAGGCCTGTGGAGCACTGTGAGGAGGAGGTGGGGCCTATGGAGCACGAGGAGTCAATGGACATTGTGCAGCCGATGAAGATGGGGCATGGAGATTCGGGGATGCGGTGTCAATGCTACATCATAAAACTTGCCATACATGATGTAATGTACTGACCAATCGATCCCTCGACGTCTGCTCGATACCACCATCCATAAGAGGCTGAATAATCTACATCGAACTCTCATTGCACTGAAATAAAACATACCGAAAAATTTAGGATGACTACATTTTCAATGAATAAAAAAGTAATTAACATAGACATGCAAACATTAAACGATATACCTAGATAAAAATATCGACTTGTACGGTACCCTACGTCGGTGGCTGGGGTGCACTGCTAAATCGATAGAGTGAATTTTGCACGTGTATATGAGATACACGTTGATACCACTTCATATAATCTGTGGACACTCGAAGGGGTATGCGGTTGTCACAGATTTATGCATATAAGAGAGTAAGTGGCTCACCCACACCTCTCAGAACTGCTCCAAACATGCGTATACCAACCGATACGTGGTAGTGGATGCACCTCAAATATGGGCTACAGGAACGGGGGGATGACCTGGCGCTGTCCAAACTATCGTAGGACACGCATGGGATGGTAGGGCTCCACAATTTCTAGGCACCTCAATAACCCATGAAAGTATGCAATTGGCACCTCAATAACCCATGAAAGTATGCAATGTCTTGGAATGCATGGTGTTTACTGCAATCGGTATATGGTGTCCATCGCACCTACACAAACCAGATAAAATGTACGTTGAAATAATAAAGATTGTCATACACTATCAACATGTACCAAGATATACATCAATAACATATTACAAATGTTAAAAAATAAGTAATAATATCTTGTGGATCACCCATGCATCAATAGTCTCTCGTAAAACCCTCAAATTGTCCCCAAGGGAACCCTCTCCTTGTGTGGCCTCCAACGTTGCATGCATGACTGGTTATCAAGGTAGTCAATGTTACGACGTGACTCTAAGGGACGAAAGTGTTCGTAAATCCATCCCTCAAGCAACGTAACATAACATGCCATTTGCTTGACCTGAATCCGACTGACAATCCCAAGCTGACAATAAATATAAGCTAATGCCCCAGCACCCCATACGTATGTATAGACCTTATCCAGGTCCCATAGCAACTCAAGAAAACAAATGGGTACTCGTGTACACGTCTTGTTTGCAAATAGCGTACACCCTAAAATATACAACAAATAACCCCTGACAGCATATGCAATATGATCCTCACCCAGGCATCAGTAACCCCTGAAAATCTGAGCCTCAACCACTCCATCCTCATTGCCTGACCTCGTGCCCTATCCAACTCTGCCTGTGCCTCCTCCATTGTAACTCCTAGTGTCTCGGTCAGTAGTTTCTCAGCCTCTCCTCTAAATAATTGGGCTGCCTCAACCTGTATAGGAGTCCCTATCACTAGAATCCTAAACAGAGTGTAGATATCATCAAGCGTGATTGTCAGCTCCCCAAATGACATATGAAATGTGTTGGTCTTAGGGTACCGACACTCAATAAAGACAGAGATGACTATCTGGTTGACAGACCGGTATGATGCATGCACTAATGGGTATAGATTCGACTATCGCACCAACTCCATAAACATAGAGTTCTGGACACCCTTGACCTCTACCTGCCACTCATTAATCTTGTCTACGTGGCTAATGCATTTCAGCAAGTCATGCTCTTGCAAAAGAAAGAAATAAACAATGTAAGCATAGTACGCATGTATGAAATAACACAAATAAATATATAAATACATAAAATACACAAATAAATACCCTCTGCTGCTAGATCAATGAGGCGACATGTGTGGAACAACTGTCTAATTGGGTGGGTTTTTTGGAGCTCCAAGAACATCAGGGGTCGACGGCGGCTATGACACCTCTACAAGTTCCACAGTAGGTATAGTCTCACCCACTACCGAGTCTATGACAAAATGCTCGGTAGTCACATGAGACGCCTCTCCCCGAACTCAGGAGAGGTCCTCAACCCTATGTCATCGCTCAGATGCTGTCGGTGCCACTTGTGAAGGACTGACCTCCATATTTGTTGTATGCCAATATATTTAAAATATTTAGTAGTGTCTATAGTTCAACTATATAATTTGAAAAAAAAAACAATAAATACACATTTTGAAATATTTAATGAATTAAAAAAATAAGAATTTTTTTTTTAGCATTGTTCAGCCCTGAGATGCTGAATATGCCTAAAGGCATTTGGTTTAGGCATATTCAGCATCGTCATGCCGAATAGGCATGAAGGAGTTCGACCTGGTAAGGCCGAACATACTATCGAGTTGAAAAAAAAAAACTTAAAAAAAAACAAATTTAAAAATAAAAAGGTGATTTCTTGAAATTTAAAATATAATGCTTAATGTTTACGCTTCTTTAAACTAATTTTTACTAAAAAATTTATTTGGATGGTATTTTTAAATATTTTTTTTAAGAATAAAATCTTACCTGACCAATGGATAGTGGCGGAGTCAATCCTAGAGGTTGATGACAGGTTCAATTGTCGTTGTGGAGACATGCTTCAGTCGTTAGTGACGTCGATGAGAAGGAGGGAACAATTGGAGTGATTGGAGAAAGGAAGGAAGAAGGTAGGGA